>WEIV01021681.1:98190-112712 GCA_013390005.1 Calyptomena viridis | reverse complement strand
ACTCCTGCCTTCCTGGGCCACTGAGGGAAGGAGAAAGATCTTAGAAAGAGGGAGGGGTGGGGGGAGAAAGATGTCTTTAACATCTATCAAACTTCTCACTCTTAAACTCTTAAGCTCTGATTTTAGTAATAATAAATTCTTAATATTCCAAGTTAAAGCCTGTTTTGCTTGTCAACTAGTTAATAAGAAGTTTCTTATAGTCCTTATAACAAAGGTTCGTGAAAAGCCTTTAGTTTTTTTTCTCTTCTCTCAGACTTTGGCTGTGTGTGTGAGTCCTTGGCATTTAGCCAGGGTCAAACCACAACAGCTAGACAACTTCTTTTCATGTCTTTGAAGATAGTTTTCTGTCCACTGTTTTTAACATCTCACATCACTTGATTTGTTTCACCTACACTATATTGTTTTTATATAACTCATTGCTATCAGACAACAAAGCATTAAAAAATATTTTTTAAGTAAAAGAAAAATATTATTTGATAATGCTAATTGGAAATTTGAATAACTTTAGCTTGTGAAGACATGAAAACGTATCTCCCATGAATTCAAGAACTCATTCAATACTTTATTCTTTTTATTGTTATTGACATAGTCCTTTGGTATAATTATCTGCATTCCTTTTGTGAGGTTCTATAAATGAAATAGAACGTCTTTTATCTTTGAAGTCAAAGAACAAGTAGACAAAGCATTTTTTTCCTCTTTTTAAACCCTGAAAGTTAAGATTAGATGAAATTTTAACTAGTTGCCACATTTCATAATTAAAAAATGAAGGTGCAGAGGAGAGAAATGAACCTGTCTTCCTAATTACTGTGTTCTGGATTGCTTTCTATTTTGTAATGTCAGTTTTGAATCAAATTAGAGAATATTATCTAATTATTTCTTGCTGCTAAAATAATTGGCAAAAAAATTAACATTTATTTTAGACAGTAACAATTGAAAAACAAAACATTGGTTAACATACCAAATTAAATAAGTTATATAGCAAGCAACAGGGCACAATGGAAAATACTTTTTGCCATCACAACTTCTACCAGTTTTCAAGAGAACAGTAAAACTGAAAAACACAGATCCACTTCTGAGATATGTCTTCTTTGAAAAGAACCCTAGATAATAGACTTATAGAATAGTTCGGTTTGGGAGATACCTCAAAGAATATCTAATTGCACCGCCCCTGCAATGGGCTGGAACACCTTCCACTAGACCAAGCTGCTCAGAGCCCCATTCAACCTGGCCTTGAACAATGACAGGGAAGGAGCATCCACAACCTCTCCAGACTTGTTCCAGTGTCTCACCAGCCTCATAGAAAAGAATTTCCTCCTAACATCTAATCAAAACCTATCCTCTTTGTGATGTATGGCCTTCATTTATTTTCAAAGAAGTTTAAGTATGGATATGTAAATCCATGGTAAATGATAAAATACCATGTAACAAATACAGGAATAAAGGAGTAAATAGGGTAGGGAATTAAAAACTGTTAGGCACTTCACAGTATGCTATTAAAAAGTGCCAAGCAATGCAGGGATTTTTCTTCCTGTTCTCACCTATAATAGTGTGTTACAGCTAGGCCAAAAAGTTTCACATGGAAATTAAGTCAGATCTATTAAATGAAAGACATTAACCTTGTAAATTTGTGATAGTCAGAAGATATTTATGACAGATGTCTGACATTTATTGCACAAATTAATATTGTGATCTTACAGAAGTCAAACTACACAGATTCATGAGCACAATAATGCCTAAATTTAAAATGAAAATTGTTTCATTGGACAATTAAAAAAAAAAAATCCATGAAAACTAGTTGTCTATTCTCATCAAGCACTGAAAACAGCTGAAAGCTGTTGTCTGATATTCATGCAGTGAGTTATGGAAAATGAGTTGTCTCTGTTGCTTTTTAATTATATGTAGATGTGTAAAGAAAAATATTAGGATATGAGTTAAGTTGCAAGAAGAGGGAACACTTTTCCATCAAACGGAATTTGTTAAGATACAACTTCCAACTCCTTATGTTGGAACAAATGAAGTTCCTTTAAAATAAAGAGCAGCTTACCACCATTACTCTTTTCCGAAATCAGGTATTGAGGTATAATTGTCTAATCCAAGATATAATTGTAAATGCAAGTTTTTATAGTGTTCTATTTATCTGTTTCTATGTTTAAATGTTTTAATATGTAGTTCTGTATCCCCTCCCCAGTTTAATCCTACCCTCACTCTTCCCATTCTCCCCACATATGGACCCAAACCACTCCTATACCTCCCTAAACCACTCCCACATCCTCTTCCCATTGGCCATTCCCTAATCCCCTCCCAGAATATGGACCCCTATATAAACCCATGCAGACAGGAAGTCAGTGTCAGATCCTGTTCTGGCCCCCCATGGGTCTGGCCTCCTCTGGAGCCTCATGGCAACAGAGGATCAATAAACCGTGTGTGTCCACCACGAGGGTCTCCGTGCAACCTTCTTGCCCTTCGATGATGCTTTCCTGGACTAACTGAGCTAGCAAGACCAAGAACCAACCCAGGCATTGCATCAGCAAGTGACCCGTAGAAAGGATTAAAAGTGACATTTATGCCTGCTAATTATCTGTTAGTATGAATTGCACATCCCTTTTGAATATTATTAAAATTATATATGTTAAATTCTTAAAAATTGTTAATAAGTTAATTGCTTTTCTTCTTAATCTTCAAGGAGAAATATCACCTATTTACATGACACATGGAAGACACATGGAAGAGGGGGATGATGTATGAGTTTTACAACTTTGCTTTTGAGATGATTCCTTCAATGAGGACTTATATTTTTGAAGTAGTAAGGTTTATTTAAATTCTTCTTTGTAGAGAATTCTCTGCTGTTGTGCTCTGACACCACAGCACTCCCCAACGCATACAGCTTATTTCACTGTCTAAGGCAAAGCAACCAATGAGTTCTTGGAGTGGGGAAGTTCAGCCAAAAGAGAGACTGATGGAACCTGAGCCCCACAAGGCAGAGTGGACATGAGTATCACCACAATTTCCTCCTGTGCCTCCAGCAGCCTTGCAGCAGACTCTCTCACTCACTGCCCATCCATAGGGTAGAAAAGTTAACCTTTCCTGCAACCAGTTCTTATTATATACACAACCTGTTTTCATCCCCCAATGAGATGAGAAAAGCCCAACAGAGGCCTCAGGTGCCTTTACATGTGGATTGATTACCCAGAGTACTTCTGAGCAGCTGTTTGGTGGTAGACCAGCACTGTGCAATGACACTTGAAATTGAAAATGTTAAGGTGGCTCTGGCACATAAGCCCACAGCTCAAGCAGCTGGTCTGCTGTAGAACACAAGCATTCCTGTCAGCCTGATCTGTCCCACGCCTTTTAATGGGACAGATGAGTGGCAAGATGAGAATAACGGGTTGTTGAAGTCCTGGGTCAGAAAGTCTCCACAAAATGCCCAGACAATCCAAATCCTTGTCTAGATCTCAGGAATCCTTTTCTGCCCTTCCCCACAGATCTCACCAGTTCCATGAGGAAGGATCAGAGGGCAGAGGGATCAGCATTAGCACTGACATAGGTTTTGCATCTTGTTTTGGTTATGACTGCTTGGGAAAGGGAGGAAATACAAGCAGTGCTTTGTGGCAGTGGCCATCCTTTGGCAGCCAGAAGAACAGCTTCACGAAGCCATGGATTTGATGGTGGGGAGAAGTTCCAAAGTCATCTGTCTCCTCCCACTTCCAGTTCACATAATGAGATAAGAGTATACCTACTAGCAAAATATTCTTTCTAGGCATCTAGAAACTTTGATTCTAACATATGGCTTGATTCCTATGCAGTCAAAATCCATTTCACATTCCCTTGGACAAACACTTTATAGCAGCTTTTTGTTTACTGAAATACTGAATCATTCATGTCTATGACTTAGATAGAAAATGCACTATATCATCTCTTCTGTGAGTTGTCAAAGATCAGACAATGGGACTGTTGCTGTCTTCAGGTATCTGTGTAGCTGTAAATACATCTTTATTATTCTTGGAAAAATATATTTAAGTGTTTTAGAGAAAATAGACTCACAAGCATTGTGATGATTTTTTTTTTATGGATGCATCATTGCCCAAAATAACAGAATAACATCATGCTTCAATACAATTTTTCTACATATTTCCCAGAAGATCATTAGAATGAATTTGTTTCTCACAGCTCTTTACATGAAGTTGCCCTAAAATTCTGCTTTAGAACAGAAAACAAATCTCGTTAAAATCCATTGCTAAACAATACCATTTTTATAACTAGAATATGACTGGTGGTTTTTTATATGTTATCTTTAAGAGACATGATTTCTTGGTGAAATCGGATATTCTGTACAATATCTGTTTACAGTGAATGTAATGTCAGAATCAGTCACCTCTCTCCTTCACACAAGTGCAAAGTCTTCCTGGATGTAACAGCCATGAGAATCACTTTCCCAGAAGAAAGGGACTGGAGCTCTGGCATGGCTGGAGAGATGGGTGTCTTCAGGGAAAGGGCGAGTATGATGCTCCTCTCTATCCTCCTCCACAACTTCCAAGCTGAGGTCACTGCCTAAAATGACTGTACACTGTGTATGCTCATAAATTAGCCAGGAATCATATGCAAACAAGGATAGCCTAAATTATGTCAGTAACAACTTTAGCCTCATAAACAGCCAGTCCCCACTGGCTTGAGATGTGCTGCACATTGCCTTAGGTGGCTTCATCTTTTGTATTGTAAGGGTCTTCTCTATGCACATCCACGGGCTGCTTTCCAGGTCCAGCTGCACAACCCTTCATCCAACCTACCAGGGGAGTGCTTTCCCCTGCTGTTCTCATGCAATTGCCCTTGTGTTATTACTCCCTTGGCCTTGCATCTGCTGACCCCAACAGTACCACTGCAATAGATCTCCTAGTCAGTGACTGCAGCATGCAGAACCTGCCCTTGATTTAAGCATGCTCCAGTCAACAATAAGAGTGTCAGTTTCCTCTCCCTGCCTTCTCTCCCCTGACACTTTCTCTCTCTCACTCAATAACTATTTTTAGTTTTTCTTCAACCTCATTTCACTGTTAATAAATTCTCATGTATGTGAACTTGTCTCAAGCCACTTTGCTTAACCATATAATTCAGCATCATATGTTTAAAACAGCATTAAACTGAAATTTGCTAACTTGCCATGTTAATTAACTCAAGAAATTTCGATACAAACAGGGTGAATTGCTTTAGATATTTTGTGGCATTCCAAATAATAACAAACAATTTATCACATCAACACTTGAATTAAAGTTAGAACATTTATTGTAATTTTAAAATGTTTGAAGGGGTAGGTTATGCCTTATGATAGAAATGGACATCAAATAGTTTTATTGGGATTTCAAGAATAACTGTGGGATTTTGCATGCATATTATACTTGAAATAATATTTTATCATATATATGATATATATACTTTTTCCTGCCTGTATTAGTATTTTAATTACACATACAGAAATTATGACAGTATTGAGGAGTTTAGATAATTACATGCTTTCAGGATAAGAAATAAATTTAAGATAGTACTTTAAGTAAAGAATAAGACACAAGTTTGCAGTTAATTATATAATTAGGTAATAAATCTTATAATGTTAATTTGTTCAATTAATGTGCAGAGGAGGTAATTAATCTTATTTGACTGTGTATTTTTAAGACATTTTTGAGCTTAAGATGTGTTAATATACATTTTGTGATACTTGGAAAGAGGAGTTAATACCACCTTCTTGTCACAAGCTCTTAAGTTTGTAAATGTTATGTTTAACTTGATAGAAAGAGTTTCAAATATATTGCATGACAAGTGAGCTATGCCATTATTTAAAATACGGGAATTAGACATTTTAGTGGAGAAAACAAAATTTACATGACAGTCTGTTTATCCATTTTTCTGAAAAGAAATCTGACATCCCACCTTATTCCTGCCAAAGTAAGGAGCTGTGAGTTTGACATATACGTACATCACATGGTAGATGGTATAAAGGAAAAATACTTAACTGGCCAATTTGTATGTAGAATTCAACAAAATTTCAACCACCAGTCACTTTAACTTTCATGAAAGAGTATTCTCACCATGTTCAGCTAATCCAAACACATTTTTATAGATTAATGACCATGTTTAGGCAACAGAAATTCACCTCTTTCAGGCATTCATTAGGAGTTAATAGATGGGTCTCCACTATCAAATATTTCCAGTAAAAGTTAGTGAAAAATAGTATCTTTAAATCTTTCAGTTTGCAAATCATGCATTGCTTCCTGCTATGGGTTGCAAGGAGCAAGGCACCTTTGGGATCAGGGCATGTCTGGCAGTGGGGTTGCAGCAGGCGGTCTCTCGTGGAGACAGCCTTACATCTGTGGGTGGACAGGAGAGTTCACCCTCAGGTCATTGGGTGACTAATCTAAACAATATAGTTGTGTCATATAGCTGCTGCTTGAGTTGAGAGACAGACAGATATATTGTCTACGTGAGATGGACATATAGTCTGCTAGAGGTGGGTAGGTCAGCATAGGAAATATAGGAATAGGCGTAGTAGTAGTTGCTTGGGGAGTTGGAGTCAGGCTGTAGGATTTAACTGTGAGTGCGGCCGCTTGTAATTGCTGTTTAGATACTGCTTGTAATAAACTTGGCTGATGCATAAACCTTTTGTGGAATCGGCATATTCTCACCGTTAATTGGTGCCCCATATGGGGAAATTGCAACCGCGGATCACAGAGCAGCTAATGGTGGAAGTGGTGGATTGCAGAGCTGACAGAGATCCCCTGGCAGATTTTAGAGCCGAGGCAAGAGGCAATGGACCTTATTGCTGAGAGACAGGTGGAGCAGCTGATGAGAGAGCCGTTAAAGTCCGGACACATTCTACAGGTATCTAGGAAACATGAAGCTTTAAAACTTTCTACAACAAGTTTCTGAGGCATAGGAATGCTAATACAGACAAGGGATGACCACGAAGCCTAGTGTTCGATCTAGGGGAAAGCCTGCAAAAGGCAACCCCAGAGATTGGAGATAATAAGATTTGTAAGCTTTTAATTACATGAGAAATAATTCATACCTTCAGAGGGTAAAAAAAGAAACTGAGTATGTAACATGGTGGAGACTGGAAACCCCCTCCTTCTCTTCTGGAGAGATGGCGGCAACATGGCAGCCTCCAGTTCCACCCTCATGGCAAAGAGAGGACTTGTGAAAAAGTGAGCTCTGAACCAGTAGAACTCTCCTATGCTGTCCAGCAGAGATCAGCATGCTTTTGGGATCCCATACAACGTGGTCGTGGACAGATCAGACCAGAAATCAAACTCCTTTTTCATAATGTTATAATCACCCCCTTCCTGGACCTGCAGGAGTGGAGCTGGGGTCCTGACCAGAGCACTGAGTTCTGTGTTTCCATGGTTTTCAACACAGCTGCTGGGAGTCCACAGCCCAGTTTGATCATCGCACGACAGCGCTGCACAGAGCAGGAACTGCAGTTGGGTGGCAGCTGCCCCCTCCCTGACTCACAGAATGACTCTCACAATTAAGAATTGTAAGAGAAGGTATGTTTTATTCCAGCTGGGACACATATGGAACCATTTTTCAAAGCCATGTGTACCGGTTGAGGCTGAAAGACTCGCTTATATCAGCCAGAGATACACATATTAATTAGATTTCTCAATTTGCCTGTACCTATTAATATCCTGTTCCCGCCTTCCTTGCTTCGTATTATAATTAGCTTTTATCAGTTCTGAGCTTGCTCTGTGCCTCCCGGAGCTGCGAGCAGTGGCCTTTTTGATAGGTTCCAGGGTCTTTTAAATAGATTTTAGGGTGTCCTTTTGGTGACTTCCGTTTTTGCACAGGCGTGTTAAAACCGTGGTTTGTTGTTCTGAAGTCTGGACTTGCTAAGAGCTGACTTGGTTGGTTAAGTTTGCTTTTCTGTTCTTATCTTGAAATATACATTTGCTTCAGCTTATACCAGGGTCAAGGTGCACAAAGTGGGCTTGCTTAGCAACAAAATTATTTGCTTTAGCTACATGATTTTTAACAAGGCTTATACAGCATTTATATCACTTTAATTACATGGACTTTCTAACAAAACTTACATAAGCTTCATATCAAATAAGCCTTCTGAAACCGTGCAAACATTTTGTATACAAATAGTTATGAATACGGATGAGATTTGAAATTATAAATTAAGCTAGATTTCTGTATTGTGATTTAGGTTTTAAATATAAAAAGTTAAAATATAAGTTTGGAATTTTAGGCTATAAAGATGTTAAAGTTTGGAAGATTTTTTTGGAGTGTGGCTTAAGATTTCAATAATAAAATTAAGAAAACAGATAATTGATAAAATTAAGATGTAAGTTCAGAGGTTATATTTTAAGTTAATAAGTTAATATAAGATGCAATTCTGTCAAGTTGGAAGTTAATATTAAGGTATAATATTTTAAGATGGCAATTAGGTAAGCGTGTTATATTTCAAATTTTGGGCTCTGTAGTTTCTGCTAAGTTGGTACCGTGTTATAATGTTTTGATTGTAAATTCTAGGCTTATAATGTTTTCATCATGGATTTTATTGTTCAGGAATGAGAGATATCATAGAGAATTTGAGCTCAAACTGAGATTTTTGAATAGAGGTTATGAAGTTATATTGTGCGTTTAAGTTTAACTGGCAACTTATAAATTTAGGTTGAATATAAGGAGTTAAGGTATAGATTTAAGATTGAATTGAGTAAATGGGGCTAAATTGAACTTTATGTAATTCTAGATAAATCTGAAATTGAGTTTGAATTGAGATTAAGGCCTTGATTTTTTAGTTTCAGTAAAGCTATTGTGATTGGAATAGATGAACAAGTTATATTTAAAGCTATTGTGGTAATTGGAATAGATGGATAGGTTATGCAATTCTGGATAAGTTTGAAGTTGAGTTTGGACTGAGATTCACACCTTGATTTTAGTTCAAATAAGGTTATTATGGTAGTTAGGTTTTCAAATTTTAAGATTTACATTCAAGTCCTATTGTTAAGATAGGTTATGAAATTTATTCCTATTTTTAAGATAAGTTCTAAGATGAGTTTCAGATTAGCGTTAAAGTCATGTTAAGTTAGAGAGTTTTGAGATTTTGGTTATGAAATTGATTGATAGAGGTCACAAGAGAATGAGACACTACTTGAATTTGTTAGCATCATCCAGAATATTAAGATACCAAACGTCTCCACTCAGCAAGCTGTGGTCAAATGACCCCATTATATCCTGGAAGAAATGCAGGGTGAAAAAAAAAAAGGGGGAAATATATATAAAAAGATGAGAAAGCCAGCGGGAAAGGGTATGTATTTCTCAGAAAAACTCTTAGCAATGATTTCCTGTGAGCATCTAACTTTGTAGAATTCTACAAATTCTACAAAACGGCTAGAATTCTAGTTAGTAGAGCTATAATCCACAGACACAAGAGATTTGCACATGCTTTGAGTATAAAGTCATATTGAACAAGAAATTTGCACTTGCATTTAATGCTAATTCTATCTGAGGTTAAGGCTGATGGACCTTGAGGGATGTTTTCTTGGCTACAAGGATTGGATATTGAAGTTTGGTCACAATGATTGCTAATGCTAGTTATGTTTATGACTGAAGGTTTTCTGCTGATTTTGCTCCTTGTTAGCATATGATTAATAACAGCTAGAATTGTGCTTACTTAACAAAAACAACAACTGGGAGATGTGGGTTGCAAGGAGCAAGGTATCTTTGGGATCAGGGCATGTTTGGCAGTGAGGTTGCAACAGGCTGTGTCTCGTGGAGACAGCCTTACATCTGTGGGTGGACAGGAGAGTTCACCCTCAGGTCATTGGGTGACTAATCTAAACAATATAGTTGTGTCATATAGCTGCTGCTTGAGTTGAGAGACAGACAGATATATTGTCTACGTGAGATGGACATATAGTCTGCTAGAGGTGGGTAGGTCAGCATAGGAAATATAGGAATAGGCGTAGTAGTTGCTTGGGGAGTTGGAGTCAGGCTGTAGGATTTAGCTGTAAGAGTGAGTGCGGCCGCATGTAATTGCTGTTTAGATACTGCTTGTAATAAACTTGGCTGATGCATGAACCTGTTGTGGAATCAGCATATTCCCACCGTTATCCTGCCTTGTGTTGCCTGCCCAGTGGAGAAGTGTCCAGCACCAAACCTCACACCTCAGTGGAGCAGTTTTCTTCCAGACCCACATACCATGAAACAGGGCTCCTGGATCTAGGCAGCTGAAGGACAGCACTGTTCCAAAAGCACTCATATTGAGGGTGATGATGAACCCAGAAGCTACTCATGATTCCCAAGGGAACTTGTTCACCCAAAACTTTCCTAACCACAAGATTCCTATCTAGTTCACTTTCCTTTCGACTACTACCCTTGTTCAAGCTTTCTGTACACATCTGGCTACTCGCTGTGCTTTTACTAACAGCAGAAGCTGTGCCATCCTATGTCCACAGAGTAATCCAAATGTACGAAGCTACCAGGTCTGATTTTAAATGAAAAAGCTCTGACATCAGGCAGTATTAACCTACAGAGCTGAATAATTGTTACTGAAATGTGTAAATCTTCAATGAAGAAGGTTTCAGAGGTTTTTAAGTTGGACTCGCATTAGTATTCTGCACTTAGAGTGGGAATGTGTCTATGTAAGGTTAGTACCACACATCTTCACCATGCTAAAGTATCAATATTTATACTTTAAAATGACTGAGTTTTGAACACACAAAACACTGGCCTTTTAGATTAGACTTCTTCTCCAGCAAATCCATCGGTGCGGAACTTAAGAGTATTTTTAAAGCCATTGAAAAAAGAACTCAGTGACTGCAGGTCTGTAACACCAAAAAGATTAGGTGTTGCCCAAATATTTCACTTAATATCAGAAGGTAAAAGTTCAAAAGTCAGTAAATCTATTGAATTTAGTTAGCCTACTGGTATGTCAAAAACATTCTTGAAGGAATATCTTTTTAATATTTCAGTACATATGTGTGAACATGTCTAAAGATCAAACTGATGCTGTGTTCCGAATACCAGGTATTCCATGACTCCTCAAGAGAACTTCTCCTGTTGTTACCAGTTAACTTGAACTAATGATTAAACACAATTTTGCCAAATACAGCTCACTTTTTCATCAGGGTTTGGTGGTGAGTGAAAAGAGCGTTTCTTTGCAAATTCAAGCTGGTTACAAGTATAAGATGGAGAGAACTTGCTGTCATTTTGGCTATTGTCTGCTTTAGAGTTCCCTTCTTTACATAGTTACAGGCAGATAAAAATAATACTTAGTTATTCCAATAATTTTAACATAATCCAAAACATCATAAACTGTTACAAATTCCTCAATTCTAAATGATGAGTACTGATATACACTGATATTTGCAGTTTTGTCCTATTGAATACCTTGTTAATAAGTAGCTAAGTACCTTAGTACTTCAAAAAATATTTCAGTAATTTGTAAACTGAGAAGGATTGTGTGAATCAATGATCTGAAGGCATTGAATAAAACTGCAATCCGTTCCTTTAGATATGATTATGTTTTGATTGTTTGTGATACTGATGAAATATAGATGAGATATTTTTACTAGAAGTTTGGCTTTATGACTCTAGAATAAACCAATTGTGCTTTTGTTAATATTTGTTGATAACATATAGTTCAACAATTCATGTGCTCATATTCTGAGTCAGGAGAGAAAATAGCTGGACAGAAATGACACTGAACTGAGATACATTGTGCTGTTGCCTCTGTTTTGTCTCTAGTATTATCTGGATAGATAATAACGAAAATTAAATTAGTGGAAGCAGCTTCTAAAGTTTCAGGTATGTTGATGCTATCCTTATTGTAAAGTCAAAGTCATCAGTTCATAAATCAATTAGGCATTAAAAAAACCAGAGGAAGCTGAATAAATACTTCTCTTTTTGTCACCTTATCAATAAAAATGGAAATCTTTGGAAAGCAGATCCCAGAAAAGGTGATAATCTGATGTTGGATTATGTAACAATGTTTACATGCAACTCTGGATATCCAAACCCTTTTTCAGAAGTAATCAGAAATGGCAATCCACCAACCTTGAGAAAAGTGCCTTGGGAGGAGGGAGCATGCTAAAAATACTAACTGCCATTGTTATTTGTGGTAAGATTCATCATATATGAGTGAAAAAAGAGATATGAAACACAAAACATTGCAAAAACCTGGTAGAGGAACAGAGAAGCAAGCACTAAATGTCACAAATTTAGAGAAAAAATTGTCTATTGCAATCCCAGTTAAAGGGTTTATGGTAGAGGTATTATTGCACAGTATGACATAACAGCTTTATGAAGTGGAAAAGTCTATAGATAATTGCAGTAGTGTGCAACCTGCTCTATAGTTCTAACTTTTTCCAGAGATGCTCTTTTGATAATGTGCTCATGGCCTACTATCATAGCTATGACAGCCACCTCTTTTTACCTTGCTCCAGATTACTTTCTTTTGATGCCTTTTTACATGTCTTGCCTAAAAATAAACCTGATTTCTCTTCTGTGAGTGAAGCTAATTTCCATTCAAACACTTTTATTTATCCTTCTCTGATCTATTTCAAATCCCTCATGCTGATTGAACTTTTCCCTTTCCTTTCCTTTCCTTTCCTTTCCTTTCCTTTCCTTTCCTTTCCTTTCCTTTCCTTTCCTTTCCTTTCACCTTCCCTTCCCAAACCTTCCCTTCCCTTCCCTGCCCTGCCCATGCCCCCTCCTGCTGATACGAGTCAGAACAAGGACACTATTGCAGTGACTAAATGTTTTGAATGTTACTAGATGTTTGAATATCCACAAAAATCATTAAATCATTTCATACTGAGTTAATGGTTTGCCTACCGCATTTAAAGAATGATTTGTAAGTGGTTTTCTGAATGCATTTATTTAAAAGACCATTTTGTTCAAAACAAGATTGCTGTGTCTCTCAATCTCTATGTGGATTCTCCTGATGCAACAAGATTTGTGTTCACTCTCCTCAAAGAAATAAAGTACTAAAAACCAACTCAAATTTTGTTCAATTTAAGTATTCATCATGTTGTAAATTATTTAAGGATTCAGCTGTATGCTATGTGAGTCTCATTCAAGTAATTTAAGGAACTGTTGAAAATCCCTATCATGTCATTCAAATGAAGATCTTAGTGTAGATAATCTCCCAAAATCAGGATTGTCTTTCAAACTATCTCCCTTCTGAGTATACACCAACAAACCAAAAGGAACTAATCTGCTCAGAAACAATCATTTCTTGTTCATCAGGGCCTGAGACATTGATACAGAGAAACTATGCTTTAAGGTAAACAATATTCGGTATTTTGAATTAGTGCACACACAGGAATATTCTAGTCAGAAACCTTTATGCTTCCATTTCTTTCCCCAGCCAATTTATAGAAGCTTAATCTTAAGTAAAGTCAATATTAGGTCAATACACAAGAGTCAATGAGTTGTTTTAATGCAGTATTTGCAATTGCTCCTTGGAGTCATTACCTCATTCTGAATTGTAGATTTCAAATCTTGGTCTTTGTTTATTCAGCCACTGTGAACAACTATGCATTTATTATGATCAAACATCTCTTCTTGGTCTACATCTATCTAATATTACTAGATTATTTTGTATGTTGCTGCTGTTTGCTCCTCTGGTAGCTCATCTACCATTATGAGTCTACCTAGAAAACACATAAATCATAGTGAAATTAATGTGATATAAAGCAATAACAGCCAGACAACACATAAGGGGTTTTTTTTCAGTCTTCACAATTTTGCTGGTCAAA
Source organism: Calyptomena viridis (assembly GCA_013390005.1). NCBI lineage: Eukaryota > Metazoa > Chordata > Aves > Passeriformes > Eurylaimidae > Calyptomena > Calyptomena viridis. The sequence goes on along the minus strand of WEIV01021681.1, from coordinate 98,961 downwards.
AACCCCAGCAGGAAGACATAACCAGCAGGAAGTACAATTGCTTGAAGATTAACAGATGATGCCTCATCACAGTACAGGAAGCTGTGCAGTAAATTATCTGGAAATATGCCATGCAAACCAGTAGGAAACTACTGAACTAAAATTTTTGAGTCTGCCAAAGGCTGCTGCATAGACACACATACACAAAGACACCAGAGGGATTCAGTTACGGTGTTCATAGGAACTCATTGCCATCAAAAGCAAAGCAGCACGTTAGAGGCAAAAGTCAATTGCTTGTTCATCTTAAGAAGCAAGGGTAGTAGAGAGAAAAAGTTTATATATAACCTGTTTTCTTCCTGCATGGATCGTGGCAAGAATGGAGAGATGGTGGGCGTGCCTGTATGTTAGGGAGTGATTTACTTTCCTAGAGCTTAATGATGGTGATGTCAGGGCTGAGTATTTATGAGTGAGAATCAGAGGGAAGGCCAACAAAATGGGATTCACTTATAGATCACCCAACCAGGATAAGGAGGTGATAGCCAGGTGGAGGTTGGTCTCTTCTCCCAGGTAACAAGAAACAGGACAAAAGGAAAAGGCCTCAAGTTGCAGGAGAAGAGGTTTAATTCAGATATTTGAAAAATTTCTTCACCAAAAGGGTTGTTAAGCATTGAATCAGGCTGCCCAGGGAAGTTGTGGAGTCATCATTGCTGAGGGTATTTAAAAGATGTGTAGATGTGGCACTGAGGGACATGGTTTAGTGCTTTGCTTGCCAGTGCTGGGTTAACAGTTGGG
>WEIV01021681.1:82698-96529 GCA_013390005.1 Calyptomena viridis | reverse complement strand
GTTGAACAGTGAATAAAAATACCAAATGATATAAGCAATTCATATATCTATGTAATTATATATACCTATATAACTATAATTATTTACAGAGACACTCCAGTACAAGAAATACCAAGGCATTATTACATCTCAGGTAAAAAAAATGTCCAATAAAGTTAGAAATGCAACTACATGGACAACCTGAGTCTGATTTTCAGAAGGTCCATTGCTAATCTATACCAACAAACAATTTTTGTGAAGGTATGTGTCCTAAACATTCAGAAGCTTCCATTCCTACAAACATTCAAAGAAATGGGAAAATCAGAGTTCATCCATGTATAGAAATGAACAAATCTCTCTGTTGAAATGTAGCAGACCATTGTCCAGTGAGGCCAATCTCTCCTCATTTGTGATATTTCTCACTCAAAATGAAGCATTTTATATCCAGGAGCTAATATTCTATTCAGGACATATTGAGTCTCCCAATATCTGTCCAAAAATCAGTCTTGTCAGAAGCAGAAGAAATGGACAAAACATATAGTAGTGACAGCAATAGAAAATTCATGATTTGCTAGTCTTCCTGAAATCATGTTTTTTTCAAATCATTTAAATTTTTCAATATTTATTCACTATATTGCAAAAATGCTAAACAGTCATCTGCCCTATTTTTGCATAAGACACTTCTGATATTCCAGTCTGTTCTAGAGTGTGTGTTTGGTTTCTCAAAGCCAGTTGTGTAATGCAATTAGCCATATGGCAAACTTCCTGTATAAAAAATGGAGGGAGTAAACCCCATTAGCCCCAAGTTAAAAGAAAAAAGAAACTAGGGCTAGAACAACCAAAAATTATTTCCCCTGAGAAGAAAAAGGTAAAACAACATCAGGAAAGTACTTATTTTTATCCAACAATTAAAAACACATAACTAAAACACAAAGGTACCACAAAGATATGAAAAGAAACAGATTTGTATGTCACTTGTAGGTTTGTTACACACCACAATGTTATTAAAATTTGTCTGTCTAAGAGGTGATGAACTTCAGCCTTTCAAGAATCAATAGAACTATTTAGTAAACACTTACTTCACTGTATCCCACTACTTTCAGTGGGGTTTGGATCAAGCTGAAAGCAAGATACTACACAATGTGAGCATCAGAGCCTGAAGTAGGTAATGATTTCATCAGATATTAAAATATTATTTCTTATATCTGTTGTATTTTAATTTGCAAATGAATTAAATAGAAATGGAGACATTGTATGATGTTAAAACTCATTTTCAATCATGATAAAAGATAAATATTGGATGCACTTTAAGTGCATTTAGATTACTCTATCATTTATGGCAAAGAACAGTTGTTTTAATACGCTAAAATTGGTATACATAATTAAGTAGTAGACTTTCAAATTTTACATATGGATGGGAAAGGAATTTCACAGCATTTTTTCATATTTGCAAGATATTTGTTTAATATTTAATGTATTCCTGAAAGAATAGTGCACAATAGAGAACGGTCTAGTAAGTGTTTTGAGGCTGCACAGAAGACTAATATCTTCATCTGTCATATTCTTTCAATACATCCTTAGAGGTTAAGGTAAATCTAATATCTCAAATGCCAAGGTCAGCAGCAAACAACAGTAATGAACCCTAGCCCCCTAAGTAAATAATTTCTCATTTGCAATGCTAACACTACTCTTCATTATAATTTCACTGTTCTAAAACAGACAACAGTATATATAAAGTTAGAGATATTTCTTTCTTCCTTCCCTACTGAGGAAAATCCAGCTTTTTCATCTTGAGACACTACAAGATCTTCTGGCTATTTGCTGTTGCCATGTCAACTACTTTGCTCTTAGTTACTGCTATGTCCTTACATTCTTGAGATGGAAATTTAGTCGGAGAGATATAAAGACAGTCTTTATACAGCCTGCATTAGCAGCAAAGAGAGGACTTAATTTTTTTGTACAGATGTGTACGATAGTAATATGGAAAGGGGAAGATAGAATAGAAATTCCTTGCATTTATATTTTGTGTTCAGTTCTCTCTCTCCTGTTCACATCTTCACTGTCATTTTGAGGCAACTGTTTCTTTCCCAGAAGTAGGAAATAAGGCACTGTTCTAGCTGGGCTAGAGTTAATTTTCTTCATGGTAGCTTGTATGGGCCATGGAAGTCACAGGGATGTTTTAGTAACTGCTGAGAAGTCCTTATGCAGACTAAAGGTTTTTTCTGCTCCTGACTCCACCCTACAAGTGAGGGGTCCGGGAGTACACAAGAAGTGTGCAAGAAGGGAGGGGACACAGCTGGGACAGCTGACCCCAATTGACTATATTTCATACCATATGATGTCATGTTTGGCAATAAAAGCTGGGAGGGGAAGTTTGCTGGGCCTGTCATTGCCTGGAGGCTGGTTGNCTTGGAGGCTGGTTGGATATCAAACAGCTGATGATAAATATCAGTCAGATGATGGTAAGTAACAGTCTGGTTTGTGGTTTTGGTGGGTTTTTTTCACCACTTTCTTTTCTTCCCTCTCCCTCACTTTGTTTGTATGTGTCATATTTAGTCTCTGTCCCACCCCTTCTTTTTTTTCCCTTTTTTTTTCATTGAACTGTCAACCCCAAAATTTTCTCAGCATTGCTCAGTCTATAGTTTGATTCAGGCCATATGGTCTTTTTTCAAATATTGTAGCTTAGCAAAATATGTAACATGATGATTAAGAAAAAAACTCAGAACAGAAGACAGAAAAATGATAACCTACAGTTGGACCATGTAATCTGGTTTCTGTACACTTAATGTCCAATCTGATAACAACTGCTAGCACGCATCTGTTCTTATTTGTTGTTATTCCATAAAAGTCTCTGAGAGGCATTAAAGAAAATGTTTCATGAATATTTTAATGTATACTTGCATATTGCTATAAATGTGCATTAATATTATGCCTATTGTTATGCATATTCTCATATTTTAGGTTCCCCTTTTCAAAGCAGCAGTCTAAGTTGCCAAGTAACAGCTTAAATTTTGTTTTTGCTCTTGAAATTAGTTCAAGACTTTGGCTATTTGGTTTCTGAAAATGCAACTCTGATGCATCATATCCCATTTTGGCCTCTCCAGGACAGAAACAGGTATTGATATGCAGAGGTAAGTTCAGTGAAGTGTTATCAGAATGATTATGGTATTAGAGCACTAGATATATGACAAGAGACTGAACGGACTGGTTTTGATTGGCCAGGAGAATAAAGGTCTAATGACTCTTACCATCTTACCAGCTCTAATTGACCAATGGACTATTCTAGGACTGCTGTCTGCAGGTAATGGGTAGCTACAAGAAGACACAGCCATGTTTCATAGAGTTGCACTGTGATGCAGCACATACAAGCTGCAGAAAGGCAAATCTAGATTATTTTGAATTATGAATATTCTATATTCCTGGTATAGATATTAAATCTTAAAAAAAATCAAAGGATAGTAAAACACTGAAAAAGTTTGCCTAAGTAGGATGTGAACTCTCCACCTTGGAGATATTTAACATGGCTGAACAAAGCCCTAAGCAACCTGATCTAACTTCAGTTTGGCCTTGTACTAGAGTTTCACCCAGAGATCCCTCTGACCTTAAACTATTCTATGACCTTAATTTTCAGGGGTGGAATTTTTGAGAATACTTGTATTTTCTGAGCTCAGTCTACTTATAGTGTCTTTTTTTTGTTAAGGACTTGATCACTTCCCCACACACACCACTTTCTTGGTATAACTCTCATATTGAAACTTCACAGTTTCAGCATGTGATGCTGCAGATGAAGCAGCAATTATGATTAAATTAACTGGTTATAGGAGAGGTAACTTTCTGGACTGTAATGCCAGACTAACTTCTCAATATTGGAACTGTCTTGTCCTGTTTCTACTCTGCTCCCAGGAGCTGAGTTCATTGGACTACTCCAACTGACAGAGGATGGACTAGGGGGCTGAGATATATCTATTCTTTATGTCTCTTCAGTCTTCTCTTTCCTCTTCAGAACAGAGTAGGGGATACAAGCCAGATGTTGTAGGCAATAAAGCAAAGAATGAGCTGGGGTTTTAGCAAATTTCTTGCTCTATCATTTTGCAAATCTGACCCTATCTTTCAAACAACTAAGAGGGGCACAGTATTTTTGTTCAGCACTTGAGAAGTTATAATGCAGCAAAAGAAAGAAGTCATGTTTCCTGGAGATTACCTCAGTCTCAGTACCAATACTTCCCTACAAGAAGTGGTGACATGAACATTTTACAAAGGATTTTTATACTGAAAATTGCTAGACTATATAGATCTTAGGAGTCACTGTCATCTTCTTGGTATGGTCTAAAAAAACATATTCTTTGCTTAAACTAAATTAAGTATTGGATTCATGAGGCTTGTAACAAATGTTTTAGTTTGACTCTGAATGAGTTCCAACTGGAAGTTGTGTAAATTTGTGTTATATAGAACTTCACAAGGCTACCATAAGTTAAAAATTATTCCCAAATGTAGCTTGTTGGTTCTGTCATAAGTACTGCTTTTTTCAGGGTCAAAGCTTCTATAGAAAATACTAATATTTGGTCCATTAGGGAGAATGGGTGAAAAAAATGTGGATTTTAAAGTAATGCAAAATGCTTTCTTAGTATCTTGGGAAAAAAGTGTAAAATAAAGGATAAAAATATGAAGAAAATTTGAACACTTATTTTCTGAATCTTTTATTGTTAGCCACTCTGTGGATGAGCACAGTGCAACAAAGAGCCAGGCTTCTGTGGTGCTGATAACTCCTTAGTCTTGCATCAACAAAGAGGAAACACAGAGGTTTAGTTGTGCAGGCTGGGATCTGATGGCATTATGTTCAAAAATACTGCCAACTCTACCATATTTTCTCTTATCAGTATATGCCACAACGTTTTATAGAGATTCCAAATGTCATTATTTCCACTTCAGAGAGAGAAGAACGGACAAATGAAAAGACCATGGCTAGGATTAAGTGGCAGGCAAGTTGTAAAACTAGAAACAAAGGTATCTGAATTCCACAACCAGTGCTCTTCTGATTAGGAAATATCACAAATTTACCAAGTCTTACAGTTATTAGAGATCTCTTCATTCACTGAAAACATTTTCGGCTAAAGAATTAAGATGGGACAAAGGAAAAATAAGTAGCACACTTTCTTTTTTAAATCATCATTTTTTTTAATGAGTAGGAACAGTGCTGAAATAGAATTCTAAAGAAGGGAGGAGAAAACCAATTTAATGCAAAAATCAAACTTCGGTGGCAAACCATGGATCCATTTAATTAATCTAACTTTCAAATCAGCTTGTCTCCAGGATATCTAAATCTGATCCACAATAATCAATTCCAGGGTGAACACCTCATATTTCACACAATTAAAATGCAGCACAATAGCATGTTTCTTATCTTTTGAAGAAATAGAGCTGTTATATTCATCAATATGCATCTCCAAGGGCAAAGAGTTTTCATGTTGGTTTAAGCAACAGGTCTTTCACAGCATTAATGAGATGAAGATGAAAAAGAATGCTTTATAGTCATTGTGGGATATGATGTTAAAACATAAATATCGATATTAAGTGTTCCATTAGTTCTTTAGATTTACATTTTCCTACTTAAAATGCACTTTAGTATAAACAAATTTTAAAGCTTGCAATCAAAATAATTCAACCTTTCATAATACTCAGACAATATCTAAAGTCTTGACTAGCAAGTGTGCTAACACCTTATTCCAGCTCCTAGTGGGTTAGACTGAGTCAAGGAGTCACTAACAAAGATGAATTTGGGGCATATTCCTAGATGTCCTTTCTCTTAATCTTTCTCTATAAAATAAAAATAATTTGTTGTTGCAAAGAAACATTTTCTGCCAGTACCAGCTAATCTATTACAAGATCTGTGAAACAGTAGTTAAGATTATCTTTTCCACTAACTGGATACACAAGATGTGGCAAGGCATTAATTTTCGGTATCTAGTTCCTTTCCTCTGCTGAGAGCAACTGTGACAAACCAGAGCAACTTCTCCACAGCTGCCTCAAGGCTATGTTCAAAGCTGGTATTCTGCAGACAACAAAAAAATTCAGAAATACTTCAAAGGTACTGCCATTGTAGACACAGTCAGAAGGGACACAGTTGAGTAGCAGAACAGTGCCTTTTCCCTGTCCCTAATGTGGATATCAATTAAGTTGTTCTGAAGATAGACTGCAGGAGTGCCCTTTGAGGTCAGTCCTGTAACAAATTGAAGGATCTCTTTCGTCATACGGCAGACAACAGTCTAAACAAAACCCATGACATCTACTTTCTTTGATTACAGATATTCCTTGAAAGGGTATCCATTGTCATTCTTTTTTCATTTCTTTCTCAATTATTTGCTATTTTGCCTTTCTGCATTTTCCACCCTTCCTAGGTTTTTCTTCTGTGTCTCAAAAGTTTTTCCTCTCTCAGTAAGTGGAATCATATGAAGAGTCCTTATTCAAAGCAGTCAGCAATGCAAGCTAATTTTGCAAAAAGCCATGTAACTGCCTAAATAATGTATGATTCCTTCTTAGAATTTTAATTTCTACTCAAAAAATATTTTCAATAAGCACGGCAGGTACAGTCCATCCTCAGTGTAGATTTAGAGAGACTGGAAATCCCTCCAGTGAGACTTTTTTCCTTTGAGGGACATTAACTGAGCTGTCTTCTGCAACTGTTGGCAGGTCAAAACAATGCAGTTTGAAAAAAGTGAGCAATTAATGTAGTTTGGGAGAGAGAAAAGGAACAATATAAATTGGATTCTTCTTCTTACTGAAGTGAATGCACACTACTGTGTTTTGAGACCCCTGATTTTTCACTTTAGTACTTAGTCTTAAAAGGCAACTGTCATTCCGGATAATCTGAACCAGTGGGAGCAAGAGATTCCCTTTCTGTCCAGGGAAGAAAATATAAAGGCTCTTCTATTTAAGTTAGACCCACTTGAATTTGACTTTTACAGCTGCCAATTTGACAATTTCAGCTGCCTTATTTTCCTGATACTAAGGAAGAAGATAGTTGGCAACAGTGGGCTTTGAGAACAGTTGGAAAAGTTTGGTAATCCTTTTGTCACATGTCAAGTTCAAGTTCTCTCATAGTGTTGTTTCTAAAAGATCAGTCCCTATATGCCATAGTTTAATTTCTCTAGGAACTAAGCTTTTCACTACTTTCCAAGTAGAATGATTAGATTTTTCTCATTTCTCAAGTGTCATCACCCTGTATTATATACCACAACGAGGAGTCACTCCAAGTGAAATGTCAGCCAGCAAAACTTCCAAAAAACTTGGTCACTCACTGGTGACAATTGAGAATGGTTTCCAGTAGTGGATATAGGAAACAGAATGATAGCAAAAGGGCATGATACAAGAGATATGATACCAGTAAACTACAATAGCAAAATAGCTTTTACACTTCTCCTCAGATCAATTTGTACTTACCCTTCAGTTCCTATTCTGTCTTAAGAGCAGTCTCTCACACTGTATTAAAGCTTTTCTGCTAGACTTCAGTTTAGTAATTTCCCATATTATGCTCACAGTCACAGAACTGACTGCTATTTCAGCAAGACAGTTTGCTCTGTCTGAAGATGCCCAGACAACCTGTTCAGTTTTAATATCCATCCCCTCCAGCAAGCCCTGCCTGTACAAACTCTTGGAAGCCATCACAGACTTTACCTGTAAAGGATGAAAGCATAACGTGTCTTGGTTGAGGTGTCTGTGAGAGTGCCTTGACTTTTGCTATGGAGTCTCAGAAGAAAACTAGTTAAAAAAGCAGGGAAAATGCAGATATTTTGCCACAACATTCTTAGAAACTAATGTCCAAATACTGTAGATTCAATGGAGCAGGAAACAGAAAACAGTTCATATCAGGAAGTGAGTCCAAAAGAATTGTAGACATTACTCCTCTCAAAGAAGCCAGTTATTTCCTTGGGTTTGCTTCTCTTAATTGGTGTTTCAGGGAGCACCTAAAATTCTGATTCTTCTGGGGTGTTTTTATCCTTCTGATATCTTTTAGAGAGAATACATCTTGGGACACAAACACTCAAGAAAACTGAGAGTGTTGTGGTTTTAAGTAGCCAGAGTTTTTTATTAGCTGGGGGGGGGGCTATGAGAGAGGCTTCTTTAAGAAGCTGCTGGAAGTTTCTTAGCTCCAAGCTAGTCCAGGTCAGCTGGTAATGCCTCTGTGATAACATATTTAAGAAGGAGAAGAAAAAAAAAGCTGGGCAGAACATCATAGCCACTTAAGAGAGAGGAGAGTGAGAAGTTTGGTTAACACCAAGGTCGGAGGGAAGGAGAAAGAGAAGATGCCTCAAACACTGGAATAGGGCCCCAGCAATCCATGAGGGACCATAGGGAGCGAAGATTTGTCTGCAAACCCGAGGGAGACTCCATGCAGGAGCAGATAAGTGCTGGAAAAAGGCTGTGATCCTGTGGGATGTTTGATGTCCATGTCTGGAGTGGGGGCCTGATGGAGTCCTGTGGGCCATGGGAAGAAGAGACCCACGCTGGAGTGGCAGAGCAGCATTTCTTGGGAGGACTGGTGGCCCCTAAAAATCTACACTGAAGCAGCCAAGAAGCACCTGAATGACTGCACCTATGGTAAAATGACTTACGTGACAACAATATCGGAAAAAAGCTATTGTCAGTACAATCCACAAAGTAGTTTTGTAACAGACTGTTTTTGTGGAGAAAAGACCCCACGAGGAAAGCTGGGGTGGGACTCTCTTTCTCTTCTGAGCAGCAGCAGAGACAACATCTGACTGTAAACCCCCCCATTCCTGCCTTCCCAAGCTGCTGGGGGAAGGAGAAAGATCTTAAAAAGGGGCGCGGGGGACAAAGGTGTCTGTAACATCTATCAAACTTCTCACTCTTAAACTCTTAAGCTCTGATTTTAGTAGTAGTAGTAGTGAATACTTAATATTCTAAGATAGAGCCTGTTTTGCTTGTGAAATAGTTAATAAACAGATGCTTGCAATCCTAATCACAAAAGTCGAGGGATTTTTTTTCCTTCTCTGAGAAATTTTGGACCTGTGTGTGTGCTCTCGGCATTTAGCTAGAGTCAAACGATAACAGAGAGTCTCAGGGATAACTTCATGACACCTACCAAGGAAGACCTTTCTAGGGATGTGATAGTCAATGACAGCCTTGGTGGCAGTGGCCATGAAACAGCATAGATAGAGAAGGTGGTGACAAAAGCAAGTAGCAGAATATAGATTTCGCCGATGTTGTGTCCGGCTCAGGAGGCATAATGACGAGAAGGCTGACTCCATAAGGTGTTCAGAGGCTTTATTTATCTATTAGAGTGCTAATTTCTATGCAGAGAAAGCTTAAGCATCTAAGCATTACAGAGGCTATAATACTTACCAAGCAGACCCTTCATCCATGGTTCTCGAGGCAGTTTGCCTGGAGAACCCTGGACACATGTCTCTACCTAATCAAGAGATGACCAGGCAGAAGGTCTGCTTTTAAAGAAGTCAGAAAATGTCTGCTGCTTCTTCTTGCGCAGTTTCAGAATATATATCAGACTATATTGTTTACATTGGCTGTCCAATGACCTGGGGATCAAGTTCTCCTTGTCCAACCAAGGGGGATAAGGTCATAGCCAGTCAGAGCATGACTTCTACTCATGCTCAGGAGAAATGTGGCCTGTAAGATATGCCACAGCAGAGCATAGCCCTTGTGCCAGCTTGTGGCATCTGATAGGAAGGTGTCTCTCTCTGGCTAAGGCAGAGTAGTGTGGGCTGCCTTTTGGCAATGTCATACCAAGTTTTTACAGCTGCTGTTTCCACTCTGATGACTCTAATCCCTCACATGAATATTTGTACTGCTTTTTGATCTGACTCTTTCCTTTTTAAAAATTTCCTTTGAAATTTCCAAGTCAATGTTTAGTGATCATTCCACTGTCTTTAATGTGATCTATTTGGGGCAAATGCCCTCCAGGCCGTCTAGTGCACTAATATATCCAAACAGATACGTAAAATTTACACTCACATTCTTGTTTCCTCACTTGTCATCATACAAAAACATGCTCTCATTGTCTTTTCCTTGCCTTTCACTGAAGAATTACCAGAAATATTTATTGGAAATTCAGTAGTTATTTGACAATAAAGGGAAGTATATATTTAATTATTTTTAGATAAAGTAAATTGCAGTAATCCTAATGCATCAAAGTAATCAGAATATTTTCAAAGGATTTCACACTTCAAGTTGGCTCTGCTTCTGAAACACAGAGTGCCTTATTTTCAAAAGCTGTGAGCAACCTTACTGTCTCCATATGGACACCAGAATTTAAGAGCAATTCTAAAAGTTGAAATGTAAAGCATTTCTTCAAAGTCAAGGACTAAACCAGAAAAAAAAAAAAAGTGGTTTGAACATGCACTTCCTATTTCTACCTTACAGCACATTGATTATGTTTGTTCTTCTTCCTACACTCATCCTTGTCACTTACACTTTGTGTTTCAGCTTCCTGTTCCAAGTCCATATCCTGTCATAAGAGGAAACACACCTCTGTGCTTACAAAATAAGTAAGATTTGCAATTATCAAGTTTAAGACAAACCATTTGTGCAGATTTCTGCAGAAAAAATGTTATGCAGGATTAAAACAATCATGCAAAAATGACTGCTACTCTTTGGATCTAAACATACCAAGGAAACTAAATTACATGCTTCAAATTCCATGGAAGTCTTCACTGCAAACCTAGTTATACATGCAGGAAAATATTTATTTTAGACTTCTACTTCTAAAAAGAGAATTTACTCTTTTAAAGCTGGTCATTCTAGAAAGATGTTTTCTGTATTATATGTTGACAATTAATAAAACTAGTTGTTTCTTATGCAAAAGAGTGTTTGTAATGGATTGACCTAGGCTGGATGCCAAGGACCTGCAGAGTCTCTCACCCCTCCCCTTTTCCCAGCCAGGCAGGGGGAAAAAGGGAATAAGATGAAAATGACTTATGGGTTTTGAAATAAGGAAGTTTACTGTATGCAAAAAGCTCTTGAGTGCAAAAAGCAAAGCAGAAAAAAAATCTAGTTTCTACTTCCCATTCATGATGAGTCAACTCGTGTCCTGAGAAGCAGGGGCCCTACTCCTTCAGTTGTCTTTTCATCAGGTGGCCATTGGAAAACAACCAATGCCCCCAACCCCCTCCCCACTCCTTCCCTTGGTTTTATATCTGAGCAGATGTCATATGGTCTGGAATATCCCTTGGGTCAGTCTGGGTCAGCTGGCCTGCTTGTGTCCCCTCCCAAAATCTTACTCTTGCCTCTGCTCACAGCAGTTAAACAGTGGAGTGTTACCTCATAGCACTATTAAGGCTGTTATGGGGCTCAGTCAAACCCAGTACAGTGTTACAGTTATAATGCTGCAAGTACTACTTCCATAAAATATTACCAAAGTAGCATTTTTGCAGTACTGGAACCTTCACATGGATTTGGTAATACAGAATTCTTGGGGTATAAGGGTGAATTTGCATTAGGTGCAGCTGCACTGCCAATTGAAACAATAGTGAGTAAAATTTATGCATTAATGTTTCCTGATAAGTATAAATGATTTTCCTTTGTATTTGGGACATTTAAACAGTTTCTCTTGTTTTGGGAAGACAAGATAATTCTCTGTCTTTTGAATATATTTTTGTGCACAGCCTGGGATACTTACTGACATTTAGTCATAATTCAAGACATATTCCTCTTTCTCTTTACAAGCAACTGGCTAGAAAAAAATCTGACAGCAAAAGATCATCTTAAAAATTTTTGGGGGTAAATTTAGCAGTCATTCAATTCAACAGTCATATAATAGGCATTCCCTTACTCATAGTTTAAATCAGTAAAAGATGTGGCTACACAAAACCTAGCATCAGATGCCTGTGTTCGAAAGGGCTTTATATCTATTAAACACAGACTGCCAGCATCAGTATGAAGCTAAAAGGCATTTTTTATGACTATGTCCTCAAACAGGACAATGTTAGTAGTGAATGTAAAGGACACAGTTCTAGTGGTCAACCCCCATGTCCAGTAAGAGCAGCCCTAGGGAGTGAAAATGACCAGGAGTGGTATGACCAGGGTGGGCAAACAGGATGTTGCCTGTTCATTAGCACCAATTTATTCTCTTACATGAAGCTTTTACCTGCATGATGAAATTGCACAAAAATCCATTTGACACTAGGGAAAATGCTCCCAAAAAATGCATATAAACTTGCAAAGATTAATGAGATATTTTGATTTTACAGTTTCTTCAGACCTTATAAATTTTAGAAACAAATATTTGAGCCAAATATTTCAAAAAAGTGTTTCAAAAAGCTTGTGTTTGACTTTGAGCCAAACCCCTTCAAAATGCATTTTCCAAAATACCGAGCTTAAAATTTCCACTGAGCAAAGCTCAGTGCAAAAGCTCATGGTGACCCATCTTTTTTATTTGTGATGGCAGCTTAGAAATACTGAAAATCGCTAATTTATCACAATTTTGGGGAATGATGATTCTATTTGTTGGCCTTAGCTTCTTTGATTCTCATTATTTATTCTTTAAAGCAACATTTCAGTGTAAGAAATGTAGCCTGCCTCTGCAACAGGAAAAAAGATTGTATTAAATATCTTTATTTATGTTACAATAAATCGCAGAATACCATAACTAGATATATTACAAAAACATTTGGTAGTCAATTAGAACAAATCTTCAAATTCTAATAAATCATTTGCCAGCTTGTAAAATCCTACCATTTTTCTTTTGTGACTTCAGCAGTTATTATTTTAACATCATATCTCAAAAACTAATGAATTTCAGCTAAAAATACACACACAATAGAGAAAAAACCAACAATATACTCCACAGAATTTGGTTGTTAAAAACAAATTGTTGCTGCTGTCATTTATGTAAGATAATCAATAATGAAAACATTTTGAAAGTAACATATAGACTTCTGGGAATGACTTAAAGGATCATCAGTCTTATTTTGTAGATAAATAAACTTGGGGCAGTAGTAAACTCTCATCAACCTATTGTCTACTGCTCCTCTAACATCTCCGCATCCATTAAAGAACAGGAGGTAAATAATGCAGAAAACTAATTTAGAATGTAAAAAACCCACCTGCAATATCAGGTATTTATGCTAGCAAAGGGTAAGAAAGAGCAGGAATTACGCAATTAGTAAGGCAGACATATTGGTATTTTTCTTTCAGAGCAGCAACAACTGCAGAGGGCACTACTCCTTTCAGTGTCCACCAAATCAGTCCAGGATGAGATGTTAAAATCTACGTAAATCTTAAACATATTTATTCAATTTCCTGTTTCTTGTCATGACGAGTGCTCACATATAGCTTACAAAATTATTTAAGTTTCAATCTATACCAAGTATCAGGTCAAAATTTCAGAGACTATCAGGACCAGCTGAAAAAAAAGCCCCTCCTGCTAAATCCAGAGTTCAAATTTCCCCCTATTTCTATGTCAAAGATTTTTCTGCAAAGAAACTTCCATGAGAACTCCTGAATTTATGTTAAAAAGAAACCTTCAGTTGAGGATGATTTTCAAATTTAAAAGTCTCTTTCTGTTTCACCTTTATCTCATCTTCACTCATGTTACAAGAAATACCTAATTATTAAGCAATAGACATTTTTTTGCATTGTAGTGGGGAAAAAAAAGAAAAAGGTAGAATATCTTCTACGAGAGACGTCTCAAGTTATTTGACCTAAATTGACAATTCTTCTAAAGGAAAGATAAATTTACTGAGGTGGTTAGGTTTGATAAAAAAATTTTACGGGAAAATCATCATCTCCTCTCCTTTCTGGAGACAAAGTGCTTGTATCTGGATTTCTTTGTGATTAGTTATTAATATATGTAGAGCTAAAGATGGTAGCTGGAGATCAA
>WEIV01021681.1:67083-77868 GCA_013390005.1 Calyptomena viridis | reverse complement strand
GTAGGATATGAACTCTCTGACACAAGGCAACCGATGCTTCTTTGCACATTCAGGGCCCTGACAAATCAACCATGGGCAAACAGGTTCTCAAATTGCAGGAACAATCTGTCTTCAACTAATTTTGTGGCCTTGATCACTCAGCTAACAAAACCTCTTCTTTAAGAACTCAAAACCAATGAGTTTTGTTTAAAATGTGCAGCTTGATGTAGACATTTATACGGTCTCCTGTCATCTTCTTCTCACCTTCTGAGACACTGATTTAAACTGCCAAATTTACTATTATCCTGAAAAATGTACCCAACTTTCAACAGTTGTGCTGAAGATGGCATAACTAGTGACTGGTACACAAAAATGGGGAAAAAATTATTATGACCACACAGCTTGATAGTGAAAGCACTGCTTTAACAGCCAAGGAAACCGGTGTTCTTCTCTGCCATCAAATATTTTTCATTTTGCACAAATATTCCAACCACCAAGCTACACAATGAAAGCAGATAATGCAAAACACACCCTTTGTGACCTCTCAGATAAGAAGAATTTCTAGTTATAGTAGGGAAATTGTATTTAAATGTTGAGACTCTTTTAACCACCCTGAGTAGGCAACAGCTGAACAGAGCTTCTGTCAATACATCTTTTAGGCTTAGACATTTAGAAAGATAAATGAATATCTAAACCATTTGAAGGATGCAAAGAACAGAAATAAATATTAGTTAAAAGGTCTAAAGGTTTGTATGAAACAATATGGGAGATATTATGTTCTTTTTAAGGCCTGAAGAAGCCAAAGAGCATTGACAATGACAGAGGGAGGTAAAATTGCTACCATATGGTACCAATAAAATGCTTTACTCCATGCCACAGTGAAAAAGTGGAGATTTTCAGAATTCGAACTTCTGCTTCAATCAGCTCCTTGACTTGCCATTTCTTATTTCTTCATTCCTTATCTGCTCCATATAATATGACATGAAATGAGAATGACAGTGCTTACCTACTGTTTACTGAAAAGAATCACAGCAAGCTTGAACTCTTCCTCTGCTTACAGTACACCTTTTATAGCCTTTTCTCCTGAAATCTCATTCAACTCATGTCACTGAATAGATTTCTCCTTAGAGGGAATAATAAAAAAAATTATGATATTGTGCCAAAATGTTGAAGAGTAAGAGATTCAAGAGCCACTGTTCTTGCAGTTATTAGCTTTCAGATCATGTTTGATATAAAAAAAAAGGGACTGTATACAATTGCAATAATAATAATTTGATGCAGAATTGTCACTTTATGTTGTTAAAGGCTTATATAACAATATATTATAACAATAACTTATGTTGTTGTGACAGGCCATTTATCATCATGTAAAAATTCATTAAATTTCTTTTTCACTTCATACCCCTGGAAAAAAACGCCCTCTGAGAAACTACCTAGGAATGCAAGTACAAATCTAACACCATTTCTCTGTAATTTATTAATGTAAGAAAAGTTATGGATAGTTCTTAGCAATAAACACAGATCTGAAAAATAAAGAAAATTCATATTAAGCAGTATTATCCACATTAGGTTGTCCTAGAATGATACTGTAGTAGTAATTATACAACTAAGTAATGTACTTGCAACTGTAATGAATTGTCAAAGTAATTGAAGAACTGCACAGTGAGAAAAAGAATTTTGTCCATTCTCTTGTATACTTCACACAATATTTAGGCCTAATATACATGAATAAGAAGTAGAACTGAGGGGAAATTTTTGAAATATAGGTAGTTGGAGGAATAAAAGGTCGTCCCTTCTTTCTCTCTGGAGCTGGGAGGACACAAACCTGCACCACTACTGTGTAGATAAGTAATATAGGTTTTGTCTAATTGTTTTTGTGAAAACAATTCCACTCCTGCAGAACCTGGTAGTATGGTAGAGTTGCATGATAAAAAGGAAACACATCTTTCAGAGCACCATTCTTCCAAGTTTATCACCTGCAAGGCTGGAGCAGCTGAGCAACTTTCTGCATTTGTGTCTCCAATACACCAGAATGTTTTGAAAGCTTTTTTTTTTTTCTAAATCAAAATCATTCGAGTTTGAAGAGCTTTAGCCACCCATATACAGCTCTTCTACTTTGAAACCAGAGAGTCAGTAGGATTACAGGATTCATGTGTGTGAGATACAAATTCTCTGTACAGTACCCACTGGTTGCAGAGTTCTGCAAATCTGGGGGCCTTTGAAACTCCCAAAGCCACAACTCTTAGTTTCCAGGTTTCTCCTATAGATCTCTCAGGCACATTTCTTATGGCTACATGAAGGAATGTATTAGACCATGTTGTGGTAGAGAACATCTGAAGTTTTTCCACATAAAGTGGGGGTTTAGGTCACAAAACCCACTAGCTATTCAGTATATTTTTTAGGATTAATTTGTGTCTTAATTGCTATGAGATGGAGATCAAGGCCAAACTTAATTTCCATTCACCAGCAATCACAAGGAGTAGCAAAATGGGAAATCGCCTTCAGCAATGTAATACAGCTCTTGGAGACTCTCTTGTCATAGGATTGATGAGGCTGGGAATAATTTGTTTCACTTGTCGAGATGATGGGATTTTACGTATCAGATACCAAAAAGCTTGGCGTAATTTTTTTCCCTGGGTCTATTGCTATGTAATCCTGGAAAGTTACTCCATAGACCAGTATCCCGGACAACTTCATATCTTATCAGGAAAATTCACATTAACTACTGGTTTTTTAATTTTGAATGTGAAAAAAATGACTTGATGCATTTATTTGCCAAGTCTGTTTTAATCTGAGTGACTAGTTAAAGTATTCTAGATGGTTTAAATTAAATGTTGAAAAAATTCTGCTTTGGGTTTGTTTCAAATAGAAACAAAGTCAAGGATAGAGTCACCAACTTTCCTGTGAATTACTAACCCTGCATTTTGGCTGCTTCTTGTAGCTAGACACCTCAGCTTTGGTGATAAGAGAAGTGGGAAGCATCTGATTATAGCAATGAATTTCAGGCAGCAGTAAACCTTCAAAATCGAAATGAACTTGATGCATTGGATATTTTGTTCTATGTAATTCCTGTGAATTCTGAACACAACTGGAGCATAAAAAGTTTAGTAAAAGCCATAATTTTATATCAGAGTTTCATTGTCATTTTGCATGCTTTATGCAGAGTCCTTCAGAACACCTTTAAGCTTTGGAAGACCATTTTGCAGAACACGGAGTCAATCTGTATAGAATACAAACAAGGTTTGAAAATGTTTAACAGGAATCTGTGATCCATAAACTGATTTTTGAAAACTTCTCGATAAATTATGAATTATTCATATGCTAGTAAAGATAAACAGTGTTTGCATACCTTTACCACAACCAAGCTTATTGTAAGTGGATGTTTTGACATTCACACATGCAGACTTTAAAACAGCAAAATTATTATTAATTGTAATTTATTTTTGACACATTAAAAGTACTTAGATCTTCTAAAAAATTGATACCTCAAAAAAATCCTGCAATATTACTGCTGTTTTTGAGCAATGGGGCACTGAGATTTACGGAGGACTTGGATATGATGAAAATGTGAGTTTGACCTTATGCTTTAATCTCACCTGGAAAATATTGCAATGCATCTTGACATATTAGAAAGTTTGCCAAACTGACTTCCACAGACTGCTGCTCTGTTATGTTTCAACAATTTTTTTGGCAGAAGGGGAGTCACTAGGCTAAGAAGAAAGAGAATGATTTTTCTTCATTAGAATGTGCTGCTGTGCAGACACTTCTCAGGCTGCTCTGGAAAAAAAACCAGAGAGGAAGGCAGAAGAGGCTGCCATGACAGATGGCAAAGATTGGGAAACTGGATGTGTAAAAAAGCATTTCATGTTTTGAATTTTGGGGGAAATAAAAACCCCAACAAAATACTTGTGACTGTTCTTATCCATAAATCTGTATTTATGAAGAAAATAAGACCTTGAAGTAAAATGCTTTCTTGTAAAGCCCTAAGCTTTTTTGGAACCCTAATACTGTGGGTTCAGGTTGACTAGATCATGAACTGACTAGCACTTTTTAGGCTCAAATTAAGTCTTATCTGAGTTACTTTGGTCATCTGACCTTTTATTCTCTTTTTAAAATTATTATTGTGTTTCAATAACACAGTGATTGATGATAAAAAACTGAGAGATTTCCATAGATTGCAAGACATTATATTATTATATGCCTACATGCATGTCAAATATTTTCATGATGATTAGTTTAAAAACAATATCAACTGAATTAGAGACTTACAAAAAGGTTTTCTCTTCTTCCCACCCTCCTCCCTCTCCCTCCAAGGTTCAGTCAATAAATAAGATCAAAAAGCCAAATAAATTAACAGTTTGTAGAAAAATTAAAAAGATTGGTAATGATTTATCAGAATATAATGTTAATAGATTCTTGCCTTATCCTGCAAATCATACATATTTCTTTGGTAGATATTGTTATGGTGTTAAGGTATTTTGTTAGTCACATCAATATGACTTTGGAGGAAAATTATTTTCTTGACATAAGTTTTTAATCAGTGAAATACACTAATTCAACTGTATTGTCAAAAGGATCTTCTCTGAATCCTAGTCAGAAAAAGATTATGAAGCAGATTTATCTCAGCATTTCTAGCTATGGAGTAGAACAGTGATCATCCTTCAGAATATTCTCAGCTTTAAAGAAGCATAAAAAAGAAATTAAAAATTCTGACAAGTCCCATAGTTTCCTTCTCTGAAGACAATCTATAACTAACAGCAGAATATAAGATGGTTTTTTTTTTCCAGAAGAAACAATGCCTTTATAAATGCCTGTAATATTGGTTGGTGACAATCTAGGGAACAGTGCTCTTTCTATTGAATACAATTGTTTTGCCAAATTTTCCAAGAATGATGCATGCCTAAGAAGAAACTTAAATTCTGAAAAGTGCAACTATTGAGGGAAGCAGAAGCCATAGACTACTGTAAAGTACTCAAGTACCAGTCTATCAATTAGCAGGAGAAGGGAATATTATGTCTATTCACTAAAAACTTTGCACAGGTTTTTTCTCTGTTTTTGAAGAACACAGTGCTGTCTAAATATATATAAAATTAGTTTAAATCACATTTATGTGGATCCTTTTTGTGCAAGAATAAGATGGCAGATACTATGAAACTAGAGATAGCCTGTTTTTTTAGTATTAAAAACTTGATGTGGTTTTATTAAAAAGTGTTCAAACACACCTGATGTGAACAGCAATCTGAAATGAAAAAAACCAGTAAGTAAGTAGCATTAGAGGCATGAAACCTATTGGTGAAAACAGTAATTTGTCCCAAAAAATGTAGAGGTACCAAAGGCATTTTGACCTTCAGAATATTTTGATTTAGCAGTGTTGAATAATGAGTGGTAGCTAATGAACTAAAAGATAAGATGGATAATAGATATGAAGGAAAATGGTTTTTCATAATTATTATTCTTGCTATGTATGCATTCCTTATCTATGAAGATTAATGTTGCCATTGTTAAGGTGGGAGTATAAATCTTACGTTAATCAGCTCTTCAGGAACAATGGGTATAGGAGAAACCTATGTTTCTCATCATGGACATAACATAGATTCTGTTTACAAAAAAAAACCCCAAAAGGCAAAATCATATGAGTGATCAAATTCCTTACTGAGACAGCCTTAAATTCCTTATAATTCAATTATGGGCTCAGTTTCAGGAAAAGGCAATGTGCTTACCACTGTCTGTTTCTGTTAGACCACACATCATCTGTCTCTGTGCTGTGAGAGGGTGGGTACCCAAGTGCCAGGCTGTTGCTGTCTGCATCGTGTGCAGCTGCTCTCCTTGCCTGTAAGTGTCTGAAATGACTTGTAAGAATGCTGCCACACTGTGCATCCTTGGAGATGCCTTTCAGAGCAGTCAACATTGCACAAGGTGTGGCAGTCCCCACCTCCCACACTCCTCCAGTATTATCCTCCCCAGGCCTCACTCCTCAACAGACTCCCGTCATAAGTGAGTGTGTAAAGACATCTTGTGACAACAAGACTTGGACAGGCTATGAAACAACTGCCATTAACTTTGAGTAGAAAAGGAAAATTCATACAAAATCACTATGGTTTTACAGTCACATAAGGATGAGAGTGAAGTTGTAATGAATGTATAAACAGTGAAGACATGCCTCTTGTTCTCTATACTCAGTTTGGTTTGATTGTCACTGTTGATGTAGGCAGTGGCCGTCATTGGAAGAATCAATAACAATGGATCTATATAGTGACTTCCCATTCTGAGTCACACCACATGCCTGTTTCTTCTGTTTCCAAAATAAAATATACCATAAATGGAAATCTAGGAAATAAATTAAGAAGTGTTTGTGACACTCTCACCTCATATTCTTTCCAATGTTTTTTAGTTCTGGAGGTAGAGATTCTATGCATTTAGTAGGTATCTCTGGACTCCTCCTCCATGAGTTTTCCCAGTCACTTTTTCAGCCCATGTTCCTTTTAGTATTTCCAATACACTTTGAAGCAGTTCCACCAGCCTACAGCTGCTGTGTGAAGAACTTCTCAGGCCAGGAGTAGAAGTTTGTCTCTCTTCCTCCTTTGGTGTCACAGAAATTTCTGTAAGCACTACAAAGAACACTAGTTAAGTGGGTTCAGTACTCTTAAAACATTCTTAAAAGCCTAAAATCTACTCCATCTCTCTCCTGCTTTTTACTCTGCTATTTTTATTCCCATCCACACCAGCTACGGACCCCCTCCTTAGTTTTCTAGCAGTTGGTAGAGGCATTTAACAAGGTTTGACACATTTGTGCACTTGGCAAGCAAGTCACCATGAAATTCTCTCTGCATTCAGAAGTTCAGCTTGATTTTTTTTTGTAGCAATTGCCCGCCACTGCCACCTGCTTCCATCAGAGCCTCTGCTTGAAGAGGTGTTTCCTTGGTGCAGGATGGCAGATGAGTAACTTTCAGCAAGGCAGACTCCTGATTGAGATCCTTTGATCTTCATGCACAGGACACCACACCCTGCCCCCAGCCCCCAGCTGGGGCTTCTCCTTTGGTCCCAGTCTCCCTATGCCAACCTGAAGTGCAAAGATGAACCTCTCTGTGCATCTGTGCTGTTTCACAGAAGTACTGATCTTGCTGGCTCGAAGAAGCGAGTGATTAATTAAGTACTTTTGGAAGCTCTTGAAGAATCTCTCCAGACTCAGCTCATTCAGATCAACCATTCCAGCCTCAGAATAATTTTGGATTTTTTTAATGTTAGAGTTACAACATACCTACAGGACACGCATCTGCTGCTTGGTCATCATATACATCAGTATGATGCTAGACACAGTAAAATGATGCCTCCCCTCCACCTTCATGCTGGACAACACCACCTCTTTTTCTTCTCTCTGAAAAGATGAGAAGTTGATTCCTAATGTAAGTGTGCAAGTCTGATTTAACGATTAGCTTAAAAGAACCAACTGACCTTTAACTTTCCCCTAAATTTATACATGTTTTCACAGCTTCATCCTAACTGTAACTATTTTTAATACAAAATCTTCACATAATAGACTAAACCAAGAAATCTTGATCACTTTTGTAATATGTCATGAAATTTTTATCTTCTGTGTTGTAGTTTTAAGTAGCCAGAGTTTTTTATTAGCTGGGGGGGGGACTATGAGAAAGGCTTCTTTAAGAAGCTGCTGGAAGTTTCTACAGCTACTGTTACCTCCCAGCTAGTCAAGGTCGACTGGTAATGCCTATGTGATAACATATTTAAGAAGAAGCAGAGAAAAAAAAAAGACTAGGCGGAACATCATGGCCACTTAAGGGAGAGGAGAGTGAGAAGTTTGATTAACACCAAGGTCAGAGAGAAGGAGAAAGAGAAGATGCCTTAAACACTGGAACAGGGCCCCAGCAACCTGTGGGGGATCATAGGGAGCGAAGATTAGCCTGCAAACCTGTGGAAAGATTGGAAGATTTTTTCATGCTGGAAC
This sequence comes from Calyptomena viridis, assembly GCA_013390005.1. NCBI lineage: Eukaryota > Metazoa > Chordata > Aves > Passeriformes > Eurylaimidae > Calyptomena > Calyptomena viridis. The sequence continues at coordinate 69,926 of WEIV01021681.1, read as the reverse complement.
AGACAAATGCTGAAAAAGAGACACTGTGATCCTGTGGGATGTTTGATGTCCATGTTTGGAGCAAGAGGTCCTGATAGAGTCCTGTAATCCATGAGAAGAAGAGACTCACGCTGGAGCAGCAGAGCAGCATTTCTTGGGAGGACTGGTGGCCCTAAGAACCTACACTGAAGCAGCCGAGCAGCACCTGAATGACTGCACCTATGGCAAAGTGACTGTTGTGACAACAATACCAGAAAAAAGCTATTGTCAGTATAATCCTCTGTTTTCGTGGAAAAAAAAGCCATGAGGAAAGCTGGGGTGGGACTCTCTCTTCTGAGCAGCAACAAAGGCAACATCTGACTGTAACCCCCCCCACTCCCATCTTCCTGAGCTGTTGGGGGAAGGAGAAAGATCTTAAAAAGGGGGGGGAGAAAAGTGTCTGTAACATCTGTCAAACTTCTCACTCTTAAACTCTTAAACTCTGATTTTAGTAGTAGTAGTGAATACTTAATATTTAGTAGTAGTGAATACTTAATATTCTAAGTTAGAGCCTGTTTTGCTTATGAAATAGTTAATAAATAGTTGCTTGTAATCCTTATCACAAAAGTCGAGGGTTTTTTTTTGTCCTTCTCTGAGAAATTTTGGATCTGTGTGTATGTTCTTGGCATTTCGCTGGAGTCAAACCATAACATATTTTAGTCAAATTCAAACTTGGAGACTCCAATACAATGAAAAATAGAGAATTTAAATTTTAATTTGAATGTAGACAGTATAGTCAGTTTGCCATCTTTCATGAAACTTACAGTATCAAAATTGTATCTTCTTTGTGGAAGTAGGACTCACATACCTGTACTACTGTTCAGTATTAGAGGCTGAGGTTTAAACCAAAAGCATATTCATCTACTGCCAAAAAATAAAGCTGCACTTATACGAAGCCAGATAACACACTTTCCAGACCCGACAAGAAAATGAGGCCCTGTGATTTTCACACAATGCCAAATGTTGCTTGTGATATTTTCATATTTTATTTCACTACTATTTTTTCTTCGGTCATATTTATGATATATTTCATCTCAGTTTGTGTACTGCATGATTCGTTACTTCAGCCACTGAATAAAGAAAATAATAATTTGAAACAGCATTTCTCTGCTGGCACCCAGGATGAACTGCTTACTTCCTGCAAATATTCACTTTGTTAATTTTTTGAATGTTTTTACAGGCACAGTGACAACATGTCTTTTCAAAATGTCTTTCTTTGAGAAGGATTACTTTTCCTCCCCATAGTTCTGTATGATTTGTCTGTGAAGAACTGTGGAAAACTCATATAAATATTACTAAATATGTTAAGATTGTAGCTATTAAAATTTTGGTTTACTGTAGTTCTATTGCACTCTCTTTCTAAATCATAAATTATTTCAATGAATATTAATTAAATAAAAGGTCCACTTTGTTTATTGCAACTAGTTACATCAAACAAACAGAAAAAAAATACATTACTTATCATCAGGATTAAAATGCTGATTATAATGCTGAAAATTGCCAGGGAGAAGATTTCAGTGAAAGTCACAGACCATTTTATGTACCTGCTAAGATATAATACTAGAGAGAAAGGTCTGCTTTATTGTTATTGAAACACTAAAAAATGTTAAAATGTGTTTTGAGTAGAAAATACTCGGTCTATTTTTAAATCAAATTCTGTCACAGTAATCAGTGGAAATAATAACTACAAATCTTACCTGTTGTTTTATTTTTGTTGGTTTTTTTTTTGTTTGGATTTTTTTTGGTGGGTTGTTTTGTTTTGTTGATTTTTTTGTTTGTTTTTGTTTTAACTTATTTACTGGGAAAAAGACAAAAAGAGGAATTAGAACTCGAAAGAGATTTTGGAGTTGCTCACAAATACAACACTATGATTTAAAATGTATTTTCAGTGGGTTTTCATTTAATTCTCTAACAAGATGCCTCTCCATTGGTGTCATTTGAAAGTAAACCACTCCAATCTCATTCTCAGAAAGCTTTTTTCTTGATATTCACTTTAGATGTAACTTTTAAAAAACTCATCCAATTAGTCATGTTATAGCTATATATATCACCGAAACAACTTTTTCCTAGATTTGTGCTGATATTTTTCCAGATGCTATGTGTAGACAGCTATGTCTCCAAACTACATATATTTAAAAGTCTTTTTTCCCTATCAATATTTACTTGCATAAGATGATTATGTCACCTATATTGCCTTTTTATTTGAGCACTTGACATAAAAGACCTTAATTGTAAAGTAGCATTCTTCCCATTTTACAGATTGGGAATGAGGCATTAAGAGGCAAAGCAATTTTTAGATTAATGAAAGGGAAGTGATTTGAAGGTAAATTGAAGGATAGTCATATAATCACAGATTCTCTCGTATGAAAAATATATTAACTTTCTATGAGTAAGTGTAGGGGGGTAGTAGATAAATGACGAAGTTAAGAATGGCTGAGAAGAAATCTGCTGCCTTTCTTCCAGAGTGGGAAAGAAAGGAGACCACTGCTGCTGTTTCCCAGATAGCATAAGGTCACAAGGTTCCCTAAACACAGAAAAACACGAGCAACTGGAAGAATGCAGCAATATGGAGATATCACTGATCAGTCTTCTATGTAGAAGTCGCATGAGACTATTGACCAGAGTCAATATCCGACAATGAACAATGAAAACCCTGTCTCACTAACTCCCAGATTTAGAAATGCTGACTATTAGCACTCACAAAAAACACCATACCTCTTTCTGGAAAAAAATACTACATAAAGTATTTAAAAAGTGAGTGAATTTGGGACAGAAGCTTTCCAACCAAACTTCTAAAGAGCTGACATGTTCTTCCCTTCCCTTCC
>WEIV01021681.1:42624-52816 GCA_013390005.1 Calyptomena viridis | reverse complement strand
AAAGCAGACTCTCTGTCTGGTGTGAAACATCTAGCCAGGTGGAGAGATAGCAAGTCTGCTTGGTAGGTATTATAGCTTTGCAATGCTTAGATGCTTAAGCTCTCTCTGCATAGAAGTTAGCACTCTTATAGATAAACAAAGCCTCTGATAAAACTTCATGGAGTCAGCCTTCTCATCATTATGCCTCACGGACAACACCGAACAACCATAGAACGGGGAGTATGATGATGTCTTACTGAGCTCAAGCATTTCTTTGGAGTCTAAATTCACCTGTAAATTCAATATTATATTTGTTTCACCTATAAGTTTTTAGGAAAAAATCTGAGGTTCGAAATTGCATCTTTCTCCAATTATAGTCACTTTGTTTTTGTTTCCTCTGAAAAACTTCTATGCCTTTGCTGTGAACTGAAATTCCTGACAGCTGGAATTATAATTTTAGTTCTTTTAAAGAGGACATAATCATTCACAAACACTCACTTGAGAACATACATACTTAATTTATTAAAATACATATCCTGTACATATTTTTAAATGGGATAATTTGCATTGTAGTTTGAATAACATTTTATTACAGTAAACCACAGTAACAGCTATAACGACAAAGAGTTTGACTCCAGAGGATGAAGTAAACCAATTTATCTAGCAGACTTGGACAAGCTGAAACTTTCTACCACAGCAGTTCAATAATAATCAAGGAATTTACTTATCTCAGATAATCCAGATATGATGGGAAAAGGAATTAGAAGTCATGTACATATCATAAGCAATGCTTTTTAACAGTCTGTAGGTGATTAATCTGGAAATCCCCCTCTTTTCTCACTTTATTTTCAATAAAGTTAAAGGCTGCATTTGGAAGAAATGTTACAAGGATTTTATACTTACAGGTCCGTTCTGCTAGAAAACTATAGTTGGTACTTCCAAGTATGCCTAGACTTACTACCTAACCATACTTCAAAGAACCACAGAATCTTTAGGTTTGGAAGGGACCTTTGCAGATCATCTAGTCCAACTTCCCTGCCAAGGCAGGGTCACTTAGAGCAGGTTACACTGGAATATGTTCAGGTGGATTTGGAAGGTCTCCAGAGAGGGGGAGTTCACACCTCCCTGGGCAGCCTATTCCACTGCTCTTCCACTCTCCAATATCAAGTTCTCCCTCTAGTGTTTTAATTTATGGCCATTACTCTTGTTGCTAGCAACCATCAAAAAGAGTCTGGCACCATCCTCTTGACACCCACCTTTGAGATATTTATATGCATTCATGAGATTCTCTCTCGATCTTCTCCAGACTAAACAGGACCAACTCCCGCAGTCTCTCCTCATAAGAGAGATGCTCCAGACCTCTAATCAACCCTGTAACCCTCCACTGGACCGTCTCCAGTAGCTTCTTGTGTTTCCTGAACTGTGAAGGCCAGAACTGAACACAAAACTCCAGATGTGGCCTTGTTAGGTCTGAGTAGTGGTAGGAGATCATCTCTCTTCACCTCTTGGCCACATTTCCCAATGTACCCCAAGATCCCATTGGCCTTCCTGGCCACAGGGGCACACTGCCAGCTCATGATCAACTTGTCTTTATTGACCTCATTAAGTTTCTCTCTCTCCAACTCTCCAGCCTACCATGGTCCCACTGAATGGCAGCACTGTCTTCAGGTGTATCAGCCATTCGCCCAGTTTTATATCATTATCAAACTTGCTAAGGTACATTCTTTTCCTTTTTCCATGTTGTTGGTAGACAAGTTGAAGAATTCTGGACCCAATATTGATCCCTGGGGAACACTATTGACTACAGGCCTCAAACTGGATTGTACTCCCCTGATCATGACCCTCTGAGTTCTGCCATTCAACCAGTTTTTGAGGGGCCTCACTCTTCATTCATCTAACCCACATTTCCTGAGCTTACCTATCAGGATATTATGGGAGACAGTGTAAAATCCTTGCTGAAATCAAGGGAGACTTATTTCTGTGATTTCTATACTTCTTGCAGTAGACTTTCCATCACATCTGAACAGCTTATCAAATCATCCATCATAACTGCATGAAGACTAGAACATTCTTATATGCCCACACAACACATTGACAGTTTTAACAACTCTGCATTGCAAAATGATATGCAAGATACTAGTTTCCATACTAAAAATCCTTAGCAAGTTTTAAGAACTGAAAGGTTAAGCCATCAGTGAACTGTTATTCTTCAATAACATCAGGCTTCAAGAAAAAAAGATCAATTTGACCTGCCCCCCTAGGGTAACTATAGACCCTTTTAAAGATAATTTATGTTTGTTGATTTGTGTTTGTTCCATTTCAGACCTTCTACTCACAGTAAGTTGTCACAATAATCTTCCCAAAGCAAGGTGAAAAAAAAATGCTCAGGACTGTCTTTTGGTGCAGTTTTTCTTGAAAACAATACCTGCAATTCATCATTAACAGATTATTCACATTAACTAATGCTATGCAGTATGTACAAAGGTTAAGTTTTTGCTAGGTAAATTTCTTGATTGAAAAAAGCTTAATAAAACCTCTTTTTTTCTCCTTTTCTTCCTCTGGCTCTTCATGTACTGTGACAGAAATAGAAGCAAATAAATAGAGGAAAGTATATAGATATAGAAGACATTTGTTCCCTTCAATCTGATTTACAGTGAAGATGCAGTATGTTCATGATATTCAAATCTTCCCCTGTGGAATGATTGAAAGAGGCTCTGTTTGCATCTGTACTAACTTTTCTGTTAAATCACTGGAGAAAACATTTATATATATGAATAGAAGAAAGACTAAATGCTATCTCATGCTTTTCAATTCAATGGTAAAAAAGATCTTTAAAAAGTCGGCGTAACCCAAAATAACACCCCAAATAATTAAGTTCTCCCAGGGAAAATGTATTTTTTAACAAGGCCAGCAAACTTTGCTGATTTGTAATAAAATCTTAATCAAGCACTGATTGCTTTCCTCTAACACATCAGGAGAATTATGTTTCTGCCAGTACTGCCTCCTGCAACACTGAGGAAGATATTTCATACGTATTATACAAGTTTAAGGTAGGACTCAGGACTCCCTTTCCAATATGGTCAGATAATCAGCATGAAAGATGGAGAAATACTAAAAAGAAAAGGTGGAGGCAGGAGGATTCTCATTTATATTGATTTTTATCTATTATAAATGACCAAACCAAAAATTGCTATGCTTTTCCAACAGAAGATAAAAATTCATGCCTGAAACTGACTCAAAGGTCTGTCTTCTTCCTGCCATATAAAGCTTTTTAAGAAAGTAAAAAGTCTGCTAAACCCACAGTATCCTTTTCTCCCATGCTGTCTTTCTCATCACAGCAATTGTGCATTCTTTGTGCAGTTGTTCCAAGCTTCCTCTCTTTCTTTATAGAGAAAGCAAGGTATATTAGGGCTGACATTTCAGGGAACTCCAGACTCATCCAATTTTCTACATGGTTTTTAGAAATAAAAACATGATCTGTATCTGCTACTATTGCTTTGTTAATCATCCAAGAAAGAAGGCAACTTCCATGTTATTTTTTCCTAGAATGCTAAAAAAACAGTCAGTATCAGTAGGCCATGACTGAAGAATTTATTTTCCTTCATGGCCGAAGACTTATTTCCCCAGCCCATAGGATAACTCCAGATTTTTGTTCCCATGAATGGATCACCCACAAGCTAATCAGTTCAGGTCCAGTGATATTATTGGAAGCCAAAACATTGGGCAATAATCCAGTGTTATAGGTACTATCTACTTATTTTTTAACAAATAGAATTTACAAATAAATGTTTTCTGGCAATTATTGCAGTTATTTTTGAATTTCAGGCATGTGGTGAATGAAATTGATGCAGTTTGTTACTTATTCTAAACAAGACTTTTCTTAAAAATACATGCTATCTCTGGATTTATAGCCAAACAAGCCACCAAAATAATACAGGCTTTTCCACACCCATAACTTTAACTTCCACAGTATATACAGTAAATTCATTATGTTGTGCCAGACAATGTGTGTGCAGTGCTATATTTATATTTCAGTTATTACCATAAATATGAAAGAGTTAACATTGTGTATATTATGAATTATGTATTTTCAGTAAATAAAAACATTTCCTCAATGTTGTGTGTGAATTCTCCATATCTATTATGGCCTAACAAAAATATTTCCCTGTGCTGTTTATATATTTTATCTTATCATACATATGTTCCATTGCATACTTTTTTTGCTGCAAACCATATGTTGGCCTGATTTATGTCCTTAATGAAAGCCATAATAGTGATGTTTGTAGTTTACTTTTAAGGACTTTTTTGTGTTGGTGGGTTTCTTGACTAGTATTTATTTATATTTCTGTGGGTTTTAACAAACTTTTCTGTGTTGATGGTACTGTAAAGCAAAAAAAAACCCACAAAACTTTCTGCAGTAACATTCCAATATCCAAGTGAAGCCATGGCTAAAGGTGCTCTCTGTCTTTAAAGAACATGTCAAGAAATAAGCATTCAATAAATCCCTAGAGAAATTAAGGTATAGACGTAATATTTTTTCTTGAGCTACAGAATATTAGGAAAGAGAAAAGGGAAAGGTCACCAGTACTAAATAAGACCCAAAGCAAAATCAGTGCATGACAAAAAGAGTAGGAGTTCCATGGAGTTCTATGGACACACGTAGGTGAGTTGAGTTCCCACTGGCAGTTTAGGCAAACCAAAATGTGAATGAGTATGTAAGATTAGGACTGTCAGCAACCCTCTGAATGGATCTGAAGGCAGAATTTATATTTGGCATTCTTTCTATATTACTAGGTTAACTTGAAGAAAATATATTTGGATTTAATAAAACCCTAATGGTCCAAAGCAGAGTTGATTCTCAAGGAGAAATTCTGTGATGAGCAATGGGCAGGCATAAATTTCAAGTAACTACTCAGAGTCTCTTCCTCTGTCCTGCTGTCATGCCATAGCTTTTCTGCTCTTCCATGAGGGAGAAAATCAGGAGACTTCTAGAGGTTCTAAGAAAATTTAAGGAAACCACAGCTGTGAAGACACTCATAACCAAACACTGTCAAAAGACAGGGTACCCCAGACAAAAGCAGCCTCCAATCTCCCCACACTCCTAGACATTAGCACAGACTTCATCTTTTAATTTTTGCCTCCAGGAGTATTTTTGAGAATGAAACAAGATGGCTCACACTTTATTACTGTTACACAGCTCCCACAATGACCAATGATGCCACAACTGAATGATGGACCTCATTGTCATGATAAGATTGTGTCAGCACTTTCAGAAATTGTTCAAAGAAGAAATTTTTATTTCTGATGTAAGATAAATCCCAAAGTTCACTCCATAACTAGAAGGATGTTTAAAACACAGTAGAGTGATCTGGAGAGACAAGTTTAATAGCATTTTTAAAATTCAAGTAGTTCTTTCTATTAGTACATTATTCCATTCTGTAAAAACTAACAAACTAATAACCTAAGAATTGTGTCACTTCTAGCTTCAAGTCTGTAATTCTGGATAACAATCTACACATGATTTCCATATAAGATACTTTATGTAGAAAGGCTTTCAGTGAAGAATTAGACACGTTTTTTGTTCTAATTTTGTTCTAATTTTGTTTTTTGGCATTATTTGAGCTGTTTGTTATTACTTTTTTTTTGCATGAATGCATTTTGAAAGAATGGACTGTAACTCCAAGACAACTATATGATAGAAAAATTGAGCAATAGTTCAGTGTAGCCTTCCCCTGTCAGGGCTTGCCGAGGGGTGCGTGTGCCCCTGCACTCCCCAGGGGATGGCTGAGGGAAACGGAGGATGAAGAAGGTGCTGGCGGCTCTCCATGGTTACATATAATATAAGTCTATTCACTCCAGAGGCAACAGACCATCTGGAGGGTCCAAGCTTATGGGATAGCCAGGGAAGGGGAAGAGCCCTTCCCATTTCCGGCCCCTGGTTCTTATAGGGGGCTCCAGTCAATGGGAAGGGAGGACAAGGGAAGGGAACAAACCATCTGGGGTGGGGGGTAGGGCACATCATAACAGGACATACCACGTAACAGAACAATAATATACAGTGAGAAATACATGCTAATCACACATTGCAACAGTTCAGTGGTATTACAAACTATGTAGTCATGTAAGACACATTGTTCCCTCAAGTTCTGACAGATAGCGCTGTATTATTTTAATGGTGGCTGTGTAAAGATGGGGTTGTCATTAAAGTCCAACTTCAAGAAATCTGTATTTACATATTAATTTTCTGCTTCTTGCATAAATTTTGTACAAAATGTGAGTTAATAGCATTAAGAAAGTAAACAATAACATCATTGTACACATTCTGTAGAGATCCCTGATTTCCAATGTGTTTCATTCCTTCTAGTTCATAGTAACAGAAAATAGGAGTAGTGAACTTCCTTTGTGCTCTTGCCAACAACATTTACAATCCCACTTACCAACACCACATTTCCAAATGTTCAAAAAGACAGTAATGAAAATGAAAGCATTAAAGCCATTTTTTAGTAATATGTTAAAAAATTTTCCTTCCCCAGTGCTCATCCTCTTGATGATACCATAGAAAGCATTCACATCATTTTACACACTGCATTTTGTGCATTAAGCCAAGATATCTTTTTGTAAGCTACCGTGTAAATCTTCTGTATGCAGAACAGCATTTGTATTAATTTCCCTTGAACACTGGTGATCAGAGCCATGCCAAAGATTAGGTATCATTAAAATATGCATAATTATCTTCATGACTATGGATAAGGCTGCTTACAGATCAAGGTAGAAAAATTCAATCTTGCATTATGGGCAATTAGAGTGAACAAAGCTGTGACTGGGCCTGCTCCATTTTGCAGCCCAGGAGCATGGGAATTTTTCTGAGGGACTTGGATGAAATTAGCCAAAATATTCCCATCTAAAGCATGGAAGATGTAAGTTAATAATCATTCTAAAATAAGTTATGTACAGTGTATGTTTCAGATATGAATTATATAGATACGAGTTATAAAGACAGTATAATTTGAAATTCTGATTTTCTATAGGCAATTATCTAGACAAAGAAAATTTAAATTTTAGTAACAGAAAATAGGGGAAAATGGAATCCTCATTCTCAAAGATATCTCACCTACCACCAGAGCCTGAAGATTGCTTCTTTACTTCTCATATGTAATGCTTATGTATGCATGTAGTTTACTCTGAAACATCAGTGGACTCCTTCTGTCTAAAGTAAATTTTCTTAGGAGTTAATAAATATTATAATGCATTACAGCTTTTCTCATGATCTATCTCACAATGAAAAAAGGAGTTGTTTCAATCAACTGAGTTCAAATAAATATTTTATCATGCCTCTAGTATCCAAGACTACATCTAAAATGATATTACACTTCCATGACTGAAGAACAAACTACATTTAAAATCTAGTAGCTTTATGGAATGGGGAAAATATAAAATCTTACTGGAATAAACAAATTAATGTGCTTTTTCCAATAATCAACTCAGTTACATTTTTCTTTATTCAAACCGCTATGTAGCAAAGCCCATACATTTTAATTCAACAAGCCCATCTTTTTCTCTGAACAATTCCTGATGGTCCTCAAGGGGCCACAAAGATGATCAAAGGACTGGGCAGCCTGCCATATGAGGAAAGGCTGAGAGAACTGTGTTTGTTCATCCTGGAGAAAAGGCGGCCTAGTGTAGACCATATCACCATATTCCAGAACTTAAAGGGTGGCTACAGAGCAGAAGGAGACTTCTTTTTTATCAGGAGTCACATGGAAAAGACAAGGAGTAACGGGTACAAAACTACTCCTGGGGAAATTCCAGTTGGACACAAGAGGAAAATTTTTCAAAGTTAGAACAATCAGCCAATAGAATATTCTCCCCATGGAAGCGGTATATTCCCCAAAAGTGGACACTTTCAAGATCCAGCTGGACAAGGTGCTGGGCCATCTTGTCTAGACTGTGCTTTTGACTAGAAAGGCTGGACTAAATCATGCTTGAAGCCCATTCCAAGCTGCTATTCTATTATGATTTTACCATGATGATGACTGACAGTTTCTGTGGTAGTTTTCTATTAATCTGTATACAAGAATTTCAGAGAGAATCCATTGCTTTCTCTCAGTCTCACTTCATCCAACTCAAAGGCAATAAAGGATACCCTTACAATAATTAATGCTATACAAAACCTGTATGTATTTTTTTCTCCTTTCTTTTTCCCCCCATGGTTTATATTATACAACCACTTTCTAAAGCAACTGATGAATAGTTGGAGGACAGGCTTTATTTCACAGTAACTAATCTGAGTTTTGATTTCTCATTCAAATGAACTCTCTTTCTGAACTACCTATTACCTAAGATTATAATATGATACCTATTATGAAGATTACATGAGGGTGACAAAATTAAGTTTTTTATAAGTGTTTTTTTTCCAAAGACAGTCTTGCTTTTGAAGGATTCTCAATCCCCTCTATCATGAACATTTCACTAATTGCCCTTAGTTTATTTATAAAAGTACAGAATAGAAAAAAATTACAATGTGTGCAAAGGGCCCTTTCTACAAGAAAGGCTATTGTCCATGTTTTCCTCTGTGCTGGATCTCAAAGAAGTATCTGTCACTCTAATTAGCTACTTCTGATCTTTAGTCTTAGTCTAGGCTTCAAAACCCATACTGCATGAGCATAGGGGATTGCATTTCCCTGACAACAGCTGCCACAAGTATTACAGAGTAACTGATAGTGACAGTTCAGGGGTTATAATGACTTAACTTTTCCTCACTAGATATCAAGTACAGGTTTAGTTTATTAAAGAACACAGGAATTATTTTACTTTGCTTTGAAATGAACTTATATATTATTTTAGAAGAACAACCTAAAAGAACATTTTCATTTTACATCCCCTCTTTTCAACACTGTGAATTATCACATGAAAATGAACGTAGAAAGAAGGAGTCTATGTATGAGTGCTTATTTCATTAAAGAGTTGAGAGATCAACTAGAAAGAGCAGCTCTGTGTGTGTGAGTTGTAAACATTTTGGCATCTTTTATTTGTGTCTGGTAAAATGAAAAAAGAAAAAAACAAACAAAAAATCTATTTACAGTGTTAATTGTCTCATAGAAATTTTCTGTTACAAATCTTAACTAAATTGCATAACCTATCTTGGTTCTTGTTTTTGAAAATTACACAAGCACTGAGAAATAAGGTTCATTTGATATGGATGTATTAACAAAAGCGAAAAATGTATTTTCCCTATTTATGTGCATTGGTAAATTATCTATATGCATAGATATCACAGCATTCACAAGTATGAACTGTGAACAAAACTATTACCTATATCTTCAAAGTTAACTAAGCTGTTTAAAATCACTGCAGAGACTAAAGTTTAGAACGAATAGAGAAACACATTTTCTGAAATATTACATTTTTTAACTACTTTTAGAACATGATTTAAAGAAAATATATCCAGAAACCAAGATCCTTGACAAACAAAGCAAACCAACAACTGTCTTCTTGCTCATATCTAAGATTATGATCCAGAATAGCATGTGTTTTATTGGCCAAAATTTTCTCCTGCTTATGCCATAGCTACATGTGTATTTCAATGACAATTTTTTTACATTTTCATTACTCATGTGCAGTAACAAAATCAGATATCTTCATTTTTCTGGATCCAGCTACAACATCTTAGTCAAATAATAACACATTAGATGTCTAATTTGTGTCACCTTAATTATACTTTACACCACTCTTATTCAATTACTATCATATCTCAACTAACAACAAAATATTTGAAGCATAAAAAGGAGTTAGTGTTTTTCTAATTCCTATTTCTGATGAACAGCTTGTATAGACTAACAAATTACATTTAAGTGCTAATTTATAGATTTTTCTTCCCTATTCCCCAGAGCACAATCAGAGCACCTGACATGCATTACAAAATACATCCACTGATATAAAACAGACAGAACTATACTCATGTAGGGAGAGAAAGTATAGACTAATAAAGCAAGATGCCTCCATTTGCATAAAATCTTAAGAACAGGTTTCTTGACATTCAGTTCTACACATAAAGCACTAGAATTCTTCCCATAGACATATTTGTTTTAATTTGAAGGTCAAAAGTGTTTAGCTCTTCCTGCTTTTTTGATCCTGAAAAACCTCTCTATTGTTACTAGTCCCTAATATATTGTTAATATTATTATAATGTAATCTAATCTAATGTTATATTATA
>WEIV01021681.1:7722-29514 GCA_013390005.1 Calyptomena viridis | reverse complement strand
TGAATGACTGCACCTATGGTAAAGTGACTTATGTGACAACAATACCTGAAAAAGCTGTTGTTAGTAACAAATCCGCTGAGAAGCAGTTTGTAACAGACTGTTTCCATGGAGAAGACCCCACGAGGAAAGTTGGGGTGGGACTCTCTCTCTCTTCTGAGCAGCAGCAAAGACCACGTCTGGCTGTAACCCCCCCGCCCACACACACGTACTTGCCTTCCCGAGCAGCTGGGGAAAGGTGAAGGGTCGTAAAAGGGAGGGGTGGGAGGAGAAAGGTGTCTGTAACAACTATCAAACTGCTCACTCTTAAACTCTTAAGCTCTGATTTTAGTAGTAGTAGTAGTAGTAGTAAATACTTAACATTCTAAGTTAGAGCCTGTTTTGCTTGTGTGAAGTAGTTAATAAACAGTTGCTTGTAATCCTTATCACAAAAGTCGAGGTTGGTTGGTTTTTTTCCCTTCTCTGAGAAATTTTAGATCTATGTGTGCGCTCTCGGCTTTTAGCCAGAGTCAAACCATAACACATGATTAACTTGAGTAGCATTGTGCAAGTCAGTGAAAGCACTACATATACACAAGTATTTATACAAATGTGCTAAATATAAAAGTAGGTAAAAAGAGGACTATGCACTGAAAAAAACCCAACACCAATGTCTCTGATGACAAAGGGCATTTCTAGCTAAAGCTTCCCTTACCAAAATGTTTTGTTCATATAGTTCTTCATAACTGTAGGAAGACATTTTGGTTATTGACATTGAAACAGTTACTTTGAAAAGGTCAAAGAAAAACACTTATAAAAACTTTTGTCAAATAGTTTGGATGGCACTTGGCAGAAAAGATACATCACGGCAGGAAATACTTTGGTTAATGTACATTAGCATTTTTTTTTTTTAAAAGATAACTCCTTGCATAATAGTTTTTCCATACTGTTACTAGACTTTACCACATATCTGTAAAGTTGGTCAAATCTGTGACTACAGTTCTACATAATTTTTTTTAAAATTCATGATATAACCATTTCCTGCCTACCAAATGATGTATGGTTCCATCATTTTACATCTCAAGTACGCAGACTTAGAAGCTGTATTTACTTCTTTATTGAGCTGCACAGAGCATTTGTCATGTTTTACCTGGTTGATAGCATTGGAAAAATTGGAAAATGTCAGTATATGATAATTAGTAGCATTCTTTCTGCTTGAGTTAGTATTCATAATTTACAACACAGTGAAAAGCCAGTTTTAAATTCTGAAAGTGGTGGATTGATTAAGATTATTGTTTCCAACAATAAAAGAGACAGACTTTTGTACTTCTTACCTTGTCTTGAATACAGTATGAAATAAATCTATACTTCTTTCCTTTGAAATTAACTATCCAATACATTCTAAAGCCTTTTTTTTTAAACTTGAAGAGGTACCAAAAAGTACGAAACTTATTTGCTTCAGAACTGCATCAAATCCTGATGTATTTATGCCTAACTTTTATTTTTATATCCATTTATTTACTCAGAGCATATGAAGGATTGATTTCCTTAAGAAAATCAAGTTATACCTAAGCTAATAAAATAACCTCTGAACATTCAGATGCTTACTGAAATGGCAAAAAAAAGTGACAAGAGACTTCCATCTATGTTTACACAATTTTCTCTTGTTAATATCTGTGACAGAGTCTGCTCCTGATCATCAAACATTCCAAGAGAAGACACGATATAGTTCTAGTATGTTCTTTAGGGTGGTGTTATCCACAAATTAGTAAAGAAATATTCAGTAGTGTGGCCTAGAACTAATGTGTAAACTTTGTTTTGCATCTGCATTGTCCCAGGGGCAACAATTGAAGTCTGGCTGAGATGAAATGCAACATCATCACTGATTGATAACAGACTTGCCTGTGCCCCACAGGGATTGTCACCATATGACAGGTTGTCATCATACCAGGGATTGTACTGGTGGTCTGAAAAACGCAGCAGTGGAAAGCAGTTATGCTCACAAACACTGAGTGTTGTAATGAGATCAAATAGCAGTCCTTATGTGCAGAAGAGCTTCAGAAAATAATGTGTCATTGAACCCACAGGACAAAAATAAAAAGACTTTTATGGAAAAATATATACAAACATATATAAGAGTATATTTATGAGACATGTGCTATACATTTTTATGCCATTACAAGAGATATCTTCATCTTAGTTCAATTTCTGTATACTTCCGAAGGAAAATTCACTAGACAACTCCTTTTAGAAGTGGACTAATAAGAAACTCAGAGAAGGAAAATATAACACGGGAAAGTCTGTGATACTGTATTGCAGTGAAACTAGAACAAAGGACACAGATGTGAATATTTAAGGACATACCTCTTGGGACAGCTTGTGTGAGAATTTCAATATGTTGACATGAAAAATATGAAAGACTTTGATATAGAGATACTGGTAGGGTAGCCAAGCATTAACTACAAGCCCTTAACAAAATTGATGCTGATTTCTGCATGTGCCTAACTCCTAAAACCCCTGGAAATCTTTATCAAAACAGGTCAGTGATTAATTTATTACCACCAATTCTTCTGTGCATGGTTTTGTGATTTTTTTTGAGCTGTAATTTCTAGTTCTAAGAATCTATTGTCTTAGATTTCTGAAGACTGTCTTTCTGCAATAATATCAAATGAGTCATGTATGAGTTCTTCAAATCAAGATTTTATCTTCCCTAAAATATTTAAACTTCTTTATGGGAACCAAATTTTACCTTTTCAGCACTATTCTTCAGTTTCTTAATGCTGGGACTTCAGCTGTAGATAATAACCTTCCACATTCCTTTTTCATTTTGGGTATTTTGCAATTGTATATCAGAGTTTTTATTTGTGGCCATAACACTGTACTACTTAAATCTGTCACTTCATGTCCACCATGCACTTGGTTTCTTTGATTATTTAGAAAGATGCCTGAAACATTTCCGGTTTTATACACCTCAGAAAGTTTCATTTTTCATTGAAGTAAGCCCTTATGCAGAAGTCTTGAAAACCTAAGAACAGATGTATTTTCTTCAAAGGAAGTTAAGAGTTTGGTTGTCTGTAACTGTTCTAACTATGTCAGAAGTTTTAGCCAAACTAAAATGACTTCCATTTTGGTTTATTTCAGTTTTTACATATATATCTACTTTCAGTGGCAAAATACCCTGGATACATATTTATCTATGTTATTAATTTGCATTAGATTTCCTGGTAATTAGTCTTTTAAACCTTCCTTCTAATGTGCTTGTCTCTTCCTTATGTTTACAGAATTTTCTCTAACTTATGAAGTCCTTATTTGACATTTTGTTTTCTCTCTTTCTCACGCTCCTTGTTTACGCTATTTATTATTTCCACTATCAGGAAAAGCCTTATCAGATCCCTAAAAGCTCGTGTTTCAGTGCAAATACTCTCTAGAAGAAAAGCAGGAATGGAAATTATGTCAATGAAACTGTTCTTTGCTTTAGACTGAAAAAGACATTAAAAGTTTTGAGAAAGGTTCTTGTTTTGTAATTGTTTGTACTACTAATCATGCTTTATTTATCTAGTTTATCTATTGGTAAGAAATGTCTGTAATATAATTTCAATAAATAAAAAAAGTGTAAAGAAACTTTTCAGATTAATGATTTGATGACTATTCCTGACTTATTTCAATGCAGATAAACATATGCACACTAACCCAAACACCAAGGGAAAAACAATGTCTCTGCTCTGAATCTCACCAGAGAAAATCTTTTAGCTATGGTTACATTCTTCAAAGATATGTAGGCTTGAATGATCACAAAACAGCTGTTGTTGCTGCAAGGATGAAAAATAAATTCACTGCAATTATGTAAAAATAGATTATAGGAAAAATGAAGCATTGTTATTGTCTTGAGAACTATATATTGGAAACAATTTGAAAATAATAAAGCATAAATTCTCCAGAATGGGCAAGTGCACTACGTGAAAGTCCAATGCACAGGAGAGAACCCACACAATCAAGTATGTTCTTTCTTTAATTTCTTTCTTCATAAATGACCATATCTTAAAGGAGAAACTTTTAAATGGTCCTGTATATCTGATATAATCTTTTTGAATGGCAGAATGCCTGAAGTTTATCTGGCAAAATGAGAGATGATATCATCTCTTTAGCAGTATTTCAGTTTTAATCCTCTATGATTAGATACTCAGCACTATTTGTTCTTTTTATCTGATTACATCATATAATTTACTGCATCCACTATTTAAACTAAGGAAAAAAAGGATCAGATAACAAAAATTCTGAATTCTGAACTCAGAAATTCCTTCGTCACTAATCAATCCAACTCTATTAATGTTTTCACGTACCATACTTTTTTCTGTTATTACAAATACTCCTGCAAAAAATTGAGCTGAATTGGAAAGTAGTCTGTATGTAAATACTGTGATGCACAGAAATCAACAGTATTTGTTATTGATCAATTCCTATTCCTTCCAATTAGTAGAGAGCTTTCAAATAAAAGCAGGCTACATTTCTAATGCTTAACAAAGCAATGAGATATTAGGCTGTTTTACGAATTAAATGACATAAAACCTTACCAGCTTCTATGTGTCTGTGCTGTTTTAGTGCTCCCTTTGATTGCTGCAATACCGTACTTAATTAAAATTTTCACATTACCAAAAGTAATAAAACAAACAAAGTAGCAGTCATTTTTTTTTCATGAAAGAACAAAGTACCTTCTAAAAATGGAGGCTTGCAATAAGCACAAGCTTTCATTTTGAAGTTATTTTATACATAAAAAAAAAGTGCCAGCTGGAGGAGTTCACCTGGGAACACAAAAGTCATCCCACGAATGAAATGACATGACTTGGAAAAGCCTGAGTCATCAGACTTTGTGTTTTTCTTGTAGAGGACTAACTGGTCGAAATAATTAAGCCAACAATTTATTGAGGTTGTTTTTTGATTATCTTGTAGCTAAAGCAAAAAAACTTGAGTGAACATATTTGCATAACTACTTCTTCCTTTTGTGTATTTGGGCTCTTTATTCTCTCTGTCTCTTTTTGCTTCCACTCAGGTATATTTTCATAAAATAGCAATCTCTCTGTTCAAGTTTCTACTAACTTTTATCTGCTGAAAGGTGTTTTCCTTTGACCTGTTAATTTGATAAATTCAGAAAGTGCATTATATTAAATAAAAAAAACCCAAATCAAACCAGAGTTTTGTAGGTATCTGGCTGTTATAAGAAGTTCTTTATTTTGATTTGATTAATATTTTCCCTGTTAGTCAAAGCTTTCTTTACTAGTTATATATTTTCATAAGCTTTACAAATAATATTGATCTTTCTCTAGAGGAAAATATACAGTGATTGACAAATTATGTGCTGTCAGATAAAGATTCTGAATATTTTACTCCAGTGATTCTATTTAGGTTCTTTTGTATAGGACAGCTACCTGTTCACTAGGAAATAAATGAAGACTACCTAAAACATTTCATATGAATAGAGGAAGCCCAACAGGGGATTTTTTGTATCCTGAACTTGATGTTTAGTAAGTAATTAATATCACTGAGCTGTGTTAAAGCCAACTAATGAACCAAATAAAACCCAACAAAATAAAAAACCTCATTATTTTCAAAGATGTGATCTCAATCCTCTTTCCAATGTAGATGTCCTAAGATTCCAAGACAGTTACTACAGGATTTAGCATTGCACAGATTGTCTACAATCTAATGACAATGGCACTACTTAGGTTTCTTCTAACTTTTATTCATTCATCATTAAACTTTATATCATTAAATGCTCTATTCTTACTGGAATAAGACTTTATCTCTGAAAATAAGTGCTGGTACTTCTACATCTGGTATGAGTTTTTTGAAAGGTCTTTTGCTTAACTACTTTAATTAAAAAAAAAAGGCATTACATCTTTGGAGATGCAGGAAAAAGGCAGCACAAAAGTTATAGGAAGCTCTTTAACAGAAAGATAAAAAAATCAGGGAAAATTAAATTGTGTAGAATTTCTCACTTTCCCCTCTCAAAAAGAAAAGTGACAGTCACACATAAATGGAGAGGATGATTTTTGGATCTTAATTATTTTGAAAATAAAAGACAAAAAAGAGATAAATGTTATTACTTAAGAGATAAACTGAGATAAAAGAGATGCTCCAAATCAGTATCAGATCCTCTGTAGTCAGAATATGTTTTTATAAACAATTAGGAAAATAGCTAATAATTTGGGAGCCTTTTTGGCCTTCAAATTAAAACAATGAGGAAGTATGTGTGTCCTTTATTGGATTGCATTGTCATCTGGTAAGACTTCATTCACTTGACAGATCACTTCAATGAGCTCTTCTACTGTCTGGGGGCTTGGACACTTTAAAGACCTGCTTTTGTCACTGATTTCCTTTCCGATTATTAATCAATTGACATGGGTCAAAGCTGAGGCCATATATCACTTCTACTGTTCTTTCTTTCAGTAAACACATGTCCTGCTGGTTTTCGTGGTCTCAGCTTTTTGGGTTGGGAGCCCTTGCTCCCATCACTGGTGCATCCTACAGGTTTCCCTCACATTGTTGGTCCCTCTATGCTCCAGACTGCTGCTTTTTACTCTCAGTCCCTGTGGATCTGCCCATTCTAGTAATTCAGCAGTTACACAATCACTTCTTCTCTATTCATTGTTTGAATTAGATGGCTGGTAAGATGCTGCATTTGCTCGGGCTGTGCAGCAATCACCTGGTTGTCCTGTCCTGCTCTCCCAGCTCTACAGCTGGGTCAGTTCCTTGTGTGGACCCATCTGGCCAAATTCTTCTCTTACCCTCTCTAATGAGAATGATGGGGGTCATTCTTTCTGCAGAGTGAGCAACCCTTCCTCACCCTCGGAGGAGAAAGAAAACCAGATGTCTCCATCCCTGTGTTCCAGGCCTAAATAAAGAGCATTTGCTACAATGACCTCAGACACTGGGATTGCAGCACCTTTCAGTCAGCAGTGCAGTTGTTGCATTTTTGCAGCAAGCCAGCTCACCTGTTGATCTCTCTGCACTTTTCTGCACTTAGACCAGCATGAAGAAAAAGTAGGATAAAAGTCTTACAACTTACCTAAATGAAAAACTATATATGAGCTTTGCAGTAAGTTCACCTCTTCCTAACAGTTGCAGAAGCATTTCTTCATAAAGGTGACACTCATGAGGTTTATTTTTATTTCAACAAAATACATTTGTTTGGAATCGTGGATTACTGAGGCAGTGGTTCTTACTGTAGAGAACTACTGGTTGATTAAAACATTACCTTTTAAATCTCTGGATGACACTAATATCATAGTCCTGCTCAGCATAAACATAGATAATTTAAGAATTATTATAATGTCTAGTGTTGAAAACGTGTTCTTTCACAGACCTGAATCTTTTCAGGACTGTCTTTTCACAGTCCTGAATCACTCTTAGCTGAGACATACAATGGGTACATTGAGGGTTTATTCAATGACAAAACACATCAGCTTTGTCAAGGGAAATTTTTATGAGGCTATCTTAAGGCAGATTCCTCTGGAGTGTTGCTTTGCCCTTTCTCAGGTAGTAGTTGCACAAACTGCTTTGGAAGAAAATGCCTCTTGAGTAGAAACATAATACATAATCAGCTCAAACAATTACGACAAAAACGCTAACTTGCTGTTTTCATAACATGGATAATTCCATTGTTTAAGGGCATGGAATGCAAAATCAGTTTTGCATGTCTTCTTTTATTCAGAATCGTTAACATGTGCTACAGCCTGAGTACAGAAATAAATGCCTCTGCTGCTAACTGGATTGACAACTGGCACACTGGGAATTCAGCTATTTCAAAGAGTGGCAGAGCTACCAGCCAGAGAGCAATGTGGATAATTTTCAGTTTTGATCCCGGTTGAAATATTCCAGTTTTAAATTCAGGAGGCAGAACACGACAGCCCAATATTGAAATTTAGTGATTTAGAGTAATGAAACAGGAAAGATATAAGCCATCATTGGTTAAATTTATGTTGAACTTTAGCATAGGAAATCAAGGTGTTTCCATTTTAAAGCATCACAATAATATTACCCAAGAATGTATACCATCTAAGATGTATTTCACATACTAGAAGTGCTTCTATACTAATAGTTTCCAAAAAAACTTATTCACGGGTTTTGACTGGGGTAGAGTTATTTTTATTCATAGTGGCTGGTTTGGGACTACGTTTTGAATTTGTGATGAAACCAGTGTTGCTAATGCAAGGTTTTGTTGTTGCTGAGCAGCCCTGACACAGCAACTTTCTGCTCCTCACCCCATCCCACCAGTGAGGAGGCGAGGGTGCACAGGGAGTTGGAAGGGGACTCAGCCAAGACAGCTGGCCTGAACTGACCAGAGGGACATTCCATGCCATATGGCATCATGCTCAGTGTATAAAATTGGGAGAAGAAGGACAGGAAGTTCAGAGTGATGGTGTTTGTCTTCCCAAGTCGTGTTTACATATGATAGAGCCCTGCTTTCCTGGGGATGGCTGAACACCTGCCTGCCCATGGGAAGGGGTGAAGGAATTCTGTGTTTCACTTGAGCATGAGCTGCTCTTACTTTCCATATTAAACTGTCTTTATCTCGGCCCATGAGTTTTACCCTTCTGATTCGTTCCCCCATCCTACTGAGGGAGAGTGAATAAGTGGAGGCAAAGGACTTAATTGCTGTCTGGGGTTAGATCACAAAAATGTTACACTTCTATATCCATAATTAGTAAACCCATGTTCCAATAACATAGGTACTTTGTACTGGAAAAGTCTTATTTTATTAAATAATCAGAATAATATTTTGTATGGAAAAAAATCTGGTCTTATTTTTTTTTAAAATGTATATAATTGTGTCTATTCTACTGGTAATTTAGCAGCTGTTGAATATGTTGAACCTGGCTGTTTGTAAATATTAATAGAAACAACTCCAAAATGCCAAATATGTACATATGTTTATAAATATTGATGCATATGTATCTTTACACATATATATGTATAAAGATATATATGTCTGCCCCATCTATGTGGAAAGATATTTACGGTATGTTTTCAGTTTCCCATTCTCATTAACTTTGTCAAAATACCCCCATACTGTTGCTGACTAAGCATTAATTAATATACTGAGACTCAGATTATTCCAAGTAAAGGATGCTAAAATACTCCAGTTTCAGTTTAGCTTCCTCTCAGTGCATATACTACTTCTTCTCTACCCAAAAGAAATACTCACACTTTCAGACCTGTTTTCTCTTCTCCAAGATGAGGATAATTCTTCTGCTTCTTACAGCATCTCTCCAGCTCATTCCTCTGCTCCTTTGGTTTCTTGGGAAAATAAGGCAAAACCATTAATGTTCTTTTCGTTCTTCACTTATCTCTTTTTCTTTCTATCTTGGTGTGTAGTTGCTCGGGTGTCGTCCGTGAGGCATAATGACGAGAGGGTAGACTCCAAGAAATGTTCAGAAGCTTTATTTATCTATAAGATTGCTAATTTCTATGCAGAGAGAACTTAAGCATCTAAGCAGCAGCAAGAGTTCTAATACCTACCAGCAGACTCTGCATCCAGGGTTCCCCAGGCAGACTGCCTGGAGAGCCCTGGACACAAGGCTCTCTCTGGCCAGGTGTCTGACCAGGCGGAGGGTCTGCTCACAACATGTCTGCCTCCTAAGAAAGTCAGAACATGTCTGCCTTCTTCTTGTGCAGTTACAGAAATATATATCAGACTATATTGTTTATATTAGTTGTCCAATGGCCTGGAGATCAAGCTCTCCCTGTCCAACCAAGGGGAAAAAGGTCACAGCCAGTGAGAACACGAGTTATGCTCAGGAGAAATGTGGCCTGTAGAACAGGGCTACATTGGTGTATTAAATAGAGTACATTAGCTAAATAAAATGTACACAGAAGTATGCAACTGGGATATGACCGCGAGAGTTGTGCTGTCATGGGCCTCCATCAAAATCAGGTAACATGAGAAAGTGTAAGGTAGTAACCCCAAGAAGAAAGCTAATGTCCCCTTTGTTCAAGGATCCTCTCTTTGAACTGCTCTCCCAAATGCCAATGCTTGTCGTGTGTGCCTTCAGCAGAGTACAACACTCTTCATACACTGCAGCTAAGTTTGTTTACTGTAGTAGCTGCATGTGAGCAATACACAAGTGTCCTGAATCATCATCTGTCTGTAAGGTCTTTTTGACCTGACATACAGTTTTTTTCATCAGAGTGCAATCCTTTTAACTTACACAAATTGTCATATCTTATTTACTTAAAAAACTTAATGACTTTAAACCAGCTGACCAAAGCAATTAGCTCAAATATTTTTTTACTTGTTGCATGTTGAATTGGATAATTTAATGATAGAACAAGGAGTAGCAGCTTTAAAATGAAAGAGGGCAGATTTAGATTAGTAAAAAATTCTTTACTATGGGGGTGGTGAGGCTTTGGAACAGGCTGCCCAGAGAAGCTGTGTATGCCCCATCCCTGGAAGTATTCAGGGCCAGGCTGGGTGGGACTTGGAGCAACCTTGGTCTAGTGGAAGGTATCTCTGCCCACAGCATTGAGATTGGAACTGAATTGTCTTTCAGGTCCCTTACAATCCAAACCATTCTACCACTTTATGATTTTATGAAAGTAAACACTCCCAAAAAGTTCTGCAAACTCCTGAAAATTCCTTTACCAGGCAAGACTTGCCACTGGAAAAATTATCCCTGTTCAGGAAATCAGATGGCATTGCACTTTGTATGATGTACAGAGGTCGTCTTGTTCCTTCTTGGTACCTTAATATAAAATTTCCTCTAGGCTAAATAGGGATATACAACTGTCTAGATTACAACAGAAAAGACTGGAGACAAACATAAGGTAACACTAGTTCACCATGTAGTACTAAACCTTTTGGAAAATGATTTAGTTACAAGTATAGTTAATTTAATCTAACGCTGTGGATAAGGTATTTTGCAGGGAAGAGTTAGACAGATTTGTCTCCATGCTGTATTTGTGACTATAAAAGAAGATCAAACCTGGCAAATTCAGCAGGCAGGTATTTCTCAGGGTACATTTCACACAGGCCTGTCAGGGCCAATAGAAAGTACTTGAATGAACTGAAGAAAACTTGATCTCTGAGATTTCACTGTTGTAATTGGAACCTTGGAAATATGGACTCCTTTGTGTATTTTAAGAGTATTTGGACTGATAAATGCAGTGTAGCTAAAATAAAATTGTAGCTGTACTGTAGTACAAATACCATAAAAATGCAAACAAGCTTAAGGTAGACAAAGACATAAATACCTGTACAAGTGTCATTCTAAATTCTAAATAGGCATTTTCTGGTAGCAGAAAAGTTAAAACAAGGCTGATTAAAGCTTAAAACAAAATTGTGATAACAACTTACCAAGGTCCTAAAGACTAAAAATTCCTACCAGAGGCCACAAGGCCAATGTAGAAGTCACAAGAGGAGTAGTACTTTTTCCAGCCCTGTCTTTATACATTCCAGAAAGGGTTGAGGAGACTCCCATGACAGAAACATGTGTCTAATACCCAATGTGATGAATGCCTTTCCATCTTTTATTGTCTACCAACAAGTGGATTGGCAAGTCCCATAAAATTTGTCATACCTCAAGTACTAATCTCTTCCACACTGTGTTCTGCCCTCAGTGCTTATAGCCACAGATATGCAGTTTTTTTAGGATAATTAGTCTCTTGATTAAGGCTCTATCTATAAATTGATATTCGTACTTATTATTTGTTACAGATGTGGATTGTTTGCTTTCTTATTCTTGTGATGGGATTTTTGTAAGCACATTTGTTTGATGCATATACGATCTTTATAATAGGGTAAGTTTGATATTCTTCACACTGATCTCTTTAACAGTGGCAATTAGATGTAAGTATTTCAAAATACAATCTTTAATGTTGTGGAGAAAGATCACACTTCCTTTTTCTAACAACAAAAAAGTATATTACTGGTTTACACAAATCCTCTAATTGGACTT
Organism: Calyptomena viridis; assembly: GCA_013390005.1. Lineage (NCBI taxonomy): Eukaryota > Metazoa > Chordata > Aves > Passeriformes > Eurylaimidae > Calyptomena > Calyptomena viridis. The sequence continues at coordinate 17,587 of WEIV01021681.1, read as the reverse complement.
TTCTGCTTCTTAACTACCTGATATTTTATTGTTAGTCTCTGTGTCATGTGAAAAGGGGAGATTTACTCAAACCCTTAGTGTTGATTAGTCTGTCGGCATCCCAGGAAAGCTGAGCCCCTTGTGCCCAACCAGTCTGTCAGTGTCCTGTTATGAGGACCCTTCGCTGAGCAGTTCACTGGGTTGGGGGCAGTTCCACTGGCTTGTTCAGGGTCACACTCCAAACAGAGAGACCCCTCCTGGGTGTCCACACCTTTACTCACTGCTAGTGACTGTCAGCACCCTTGAAGGACTCACATTGACAGTCTTTATTAATAAAATTGAGACAGGTTATGGTTTCAGAATAGCCAGTGATAGTTTCTGACTGCAAAAATATATTCAAAGCAACGTACTAATTCAAAGCAATACACTAACAAGCTCCAATCCCCAACAAAAGCTAGCTTGAGATAATATTCAGCATGCAGAGAACACGATTCTTACCAAGCAGGTGTCCCCATGGGGGAGAAGACGGGTTCAGCTCATTGACTGATCCCAGAAGTTACACTGGATTCTTCCCCCACTTTCTCCCATCCTTAACTTAACTTTTATACTATTTATGTTTAGGCAGAGCTTGGGTGGTTTTAGTTGTATAACTTGCTCAGTGAGGGGTGGTAGAATTTGTAGGTGGGTATCTCAGGATATTACCTGAGATAACCTTGTGATGAGGACATGCATCTAACCAAGGAGAGTGACTTTGCCATGGTTACTGTTTCAACAGCAGGACATCTTCCTTTATCTCCCTTGGTTTTCAGCTGCTGTATGGCTTAGAAAGTACCAGTGAGTTCCCTTCTCTCCAAAGGTATCAATAGAGCCTTATCACAGTGTCTCCACACTGTTCCACTCTCTATTTAGTCCCACTTTGATTGTATCGTGTGTGGAAGGTCAGGTGTGCTCCATCCAGGGAGTAGTAACCATATTTTTCCCCTTAACTTCTGTACCATTACCTTTTTACCCTCAATAATCTTCCCACACTCTGGTTAGATTTTTCACTTTAAATAAAATAAGTAATAGTATTTTAGAAACAAATTATTGTCAGTACTCTACGAACCCATAGACACTCACTGAATTTTGGGGCAGAGAGAAGATGCCAATAAAGGGAAATGCAGGACAGCAGAAGAAGATGTCTCAGTATTCTTTTGCATGACTTGTTAATTATGATCCATATAACATTACTGCCTCTTTTGTTGTATGTAGAATATTAAATTGAAATTTATGCATAAAACAGTATTAAAGAGTGTCTATAGTAACACTGGATATGTTTGCTCTTATACAATAAAGAAGGCTCTGGAACAAAACTTTTCAAACTTTCCCTTGCTATTCAAACTAAGCAGTTGTTTTTTTCCCCAGTGGAATTACATAGTGGGCTTCTGATTATGTACATCTAAATGATACTTAATGTTCTTTATTCTGAAAACTACATAACATATTTAGTGTTTCTATGGATGACTTTAAGAAAATTTAGAATTCAGAAATGCTAAACCATTAGTAAAATACTTTGTTAGTAGTAAAAGAAGAAAAACTATGAGCAATATAGAGGGAAAAAAGAAAAAAGCTGCTCTATATCTAATTTGAATAGTTTTGAGGGATGTATTAATTATTTATGAAAAATAAAACTTCAAAAGGAAAATGCTGTAATATTTAGAAACACACTTAGTCTCTGAGACTTTTTAATCATAAGAAAGCTAAGTCAAAATCCTATATTTGTTTACCACGAGCTACAATGAAAAATCCTTTTTCTATTTTTTTTTAAATTTTTTAATTTCTCTGCTTACTGAAACAATGAACAGCGAAGTACTGGAACATTAAAACATTTCAATTTGAAATTTACCTACCTTATGACAATAAAAAATACAAGAAGACTTGACAAACTACCTGTTTTACACAGTTTCCCTTGAAAAATAACTTATCAACCCAAAATTTCATTTAGAGATTTAGAGATAAGCACGAGGAAAGGAGGATGTTAACACGAAAAATCTGAACGTAGTTCATAAAACATAGAAGATGAAATATAAGACATTTAAAACATTTAGTCAGTGTCAATTAATAAAAAATATACTATTCTATCTCTAAAGCTTACCTTCACTTCCAAATCAATTTTTAATTTTGAATATATTTGCTGAATTGCTATTTAACTGAGTATTGCTCTGGTATTTGGAGACTTGTTCTTTTCTCCTTTGTTTGGCTTAATAAGAATATGATAGAAAACAACTCCTGGGAAAAAAGGTAGACGAACACTTCTCACCTTGAAAGGTCAGCTGAAGTAATTCCAGTACCTACAAACACTTTATGCTGGAATATAACACTGAAAACATCTGAAACATCATTGACTTTTAAAAGCTTGCTTTCCAAAATCAGGTGTGTGTTCTTGCTTTCTGTAGTGGTTTGACCCTGGCTGGATGTCAAGTACCCCCTAAAGCTGCTCTCTCACTCTCCTCTGCAAACAGACAGAAAAAAGAAAATATAATGAAGGGTTTCATGAGATAAGGACCATGAGAGATCCCTTATTGATCACCCTCATGGGCAAAACAGACTCCCATATTAATATTAATTGAATTTATTACTGACAGAATCAGAGCTTGAGAAGAAAAAAAATATTAAAGACACTTTCCCTCCACCCTGCTCCTTCCAAGTTCTACCTCCTCCTCCCCAGTGGCTCAGGGAGATGTGGAATGTCGTTGTTTCTGCTGCTGCTCAGAGAGAGGATCCTTCCCCTGCTTCCTGAGGGGTCCCTCCCATGGGAGACAGTTTTTCACAAACTTCTCCAGTATGAGTCCATCCCACAGACAACAGTTCTTCATGAACTGCTGCCACATGGGTCACTTCTCCACAGGGTCAGTCCTTCAGGCACAGGCTGCTCCAGGATGTGTCCCCCACGGGCCACAAGTCCTACCAGGAAATCCCATTCCAAGGTGGGCTCCTTTCCCCACGGGTCAGCAGGTCCCTGCCAGGCCCCTGCTCCAACATGGGCCCCCACAGCCTTCTTCAAACATTCACCTTCTCTGGCACGGGCTCCTTCCTGGGCTGCAGGGGGATCTCTGCTCCCCTGTGCTCCTCCCTGGGCTTCAGGGAAGTCTCAGCTCTGGTGCCTGGAGCACCTCCTGCCCCTCCTTCTGCACTGACCTTGTGTCTGCACTGTTGTTTACGTGTTCTCACTCTGCTCTTCCCTGGCTCTTCATCTGTCCCCTCAAAATTTTTTACTTCTTTCTTGAATTTGTTATCACAGAGGCATTACTGTCCTGGAAAGTAAAAGAGGGCATGGGAAGCTGAGAGAACCTTAAGGGATCATGTAGTCTATCCTTCTGTCCCAAGAGAGAATTAGGCATTGCTACATCACTTCTGTCAGATACTCACAATCTGTTCTAAAGGGCCTTAATGACAGAGAAATCCACAGCCTCCCTAGACAATCTATTATATTTCTTGCTATACTTAGTGATAGAAAAATTTCTCTAGTGTCTAACCTGACATCCTGGCTGCAATTTTTGTCCATTTTTTTCTTGTTCTATAAATCACAGAAAATGAAACAAAAAGGGGGGAACAAACCTACTCCATTTTACATGGCAAAACTTTCTTAAAAAAGTGATTAATTCAGTTTTCACTTTCTCCTTTGCAAGAGACGTATCTGTCCCCATCTTTCTGAACTTTATCACTAAACAATGTCATATTATTGCAGGAGAAACTTTATTAATGTTGAGTACATCAGAAGGATAATGTTATACATACTGCAGCCTATTCTGCTACTCATGCAACAAACTATGAGGCGTACTACTTTTTAAGCATTATGGAGTTTTTAATTCATGTTTAGCTTATGATCACTTTAAAATCCTCAGAAACCTTTCTGCAGAACTCCTACGTAGTTGTTCGTTTACTTTGTGGTCTGAGTACACTTTAACATTCCTACATTTGTACTGTGTAGCTCTTCTAAATGAAATAAGGGAGTTTGGTTATTTGTTTTCTTTAACTCTTATCTCTGATTTTTATTGTTTTTTTAAGATTGACAATTTCTAACCATCTAATTCAGCCCATATGAACTGTCATAAAATTTGACATCATCTGAACTCTTTATTCTAGTGGCCAAATTATTTAAGATATCATCTATTACCAGACTAAGAACTAATCCATAAATCCTTCAGTTTTTCTGAACCTCCAGTAGATTTTTCAGTATGGTTTGCCAAGGAGCTCTGTACCTCTAATGTAGTTTTTCTCAAGATATTTTTTCCTTAAATGGCTTGTGAATGTATAAAGTCGTACTTTAGACAAGACTGGACTTCTGTTTGACATACGAGACCAGTTAAAATGTCAAAAATGAATTAAACTTTTCTGTCAAAAACTGTTCCTGACAGATCTGCTCTGACTATTATTTTTCTGTTATCTTCCAAGTGCTTTTCAGATACTTTGGGGTTTTTAGTGTTTTTTGTGTTTTTCGTTTTCTGTCATCTGGTTTTTGTAATGCATAAAATTATAAATTCACATGAAACTTTAGTGCAAGGAAGATGCATATATGAAACTACTTGCAAGAAAGCAAACAGAACACTTATCAAAATATATGAAAAGCTTAAGATCTGTGCATCCTATAATTTCATCATTCTACATGTTAATTACTGTAAGAGTTTTTTTTAAATTATCTAGATGTTTGCTTTATTTAGACATTGTAGTTATGTCTTGCATATTTGAGAAAAAAAATCCAATAATAGTTCAAGATTTTTTTTGCAGCCATTCAATTACCCTTTGAACTAATTTCTAGCAAGTGCAGCCTCTGCAGTCACATGAATTTGCTTTCTAGTTCCTTTTCCCAATTCCTCAGCAATTTGCCAATCCATTGCATTATAGCCATGACTCCCTTCTTATCAAAATGGTGACTTTTTTTAACTTTACTTTTAAACTTTCAATCTGATTTTGAAAAGTTAAATTTGAAAATATTTCAATCACTAGTAAATTATTCTGACCATTTTGAAATTTTCATAGGTAGATTAATAAACTTCAGGGAGGCATGGAGAGCATGTATTGTGCACACACAGGTACATGCATGGGTATTCTATTCATGAAGGAATTTCTGTATTTTTTCTCTATCTTAAACAATTTAAAATTGTTTGAATTCATATATTCAGTGTAAAGTAAGAGCTACCCACCCAGGTTTTACTGTATCTTGTAATATGAATGGAACGGGATCCTGTATTTTGGTTGTTCTTTCACTGTCAGATTTCTTTGACAGAAATCTTTAGCAAGAATTACAATATATTTTGATTATCATTGTATTCTTACCCTGACTTTTATGTCTTTCTTAGTACGGTATCCTCTAAGTCATGGTTCATGCTGTCTCTGATATTTTCTAGTAGCAACTTCTTGCCACTACAGGGAGTAAGACCACAGTAATAACAAGGAAAAAGCCAGTTCTCTAAAAGGTAGCAGTGTTTCTTCATAAGGCACGAAATACAAAAATTGTGGGAGTAGTTTTACATAGCTTAAAAAAAATCATGCAAATTAGAATTTACAAGAAAGGAGCTTGGTAAGTTTTGAATATTGCTAATGAAAAGCAAATTATGAAAAGCAAGTCTTCCCCTCTTATCTCATTCTTGAGATTCTGATCATATGTAAAATGAATCCTTAGGAGAAAAAAATGAAAGCTGTTATGGTTTGACTCCGGCTAAATGCCGAGAGCACACATACAGATCCAAAATTTCTGAGAAAGGAAAATAAAACCTCAACTTTTGTGATAAGGATTACAAGCAACTGTTTATTAACTATTTCACACAAGCAAAACAGGCTCTAACTCAGAATATTAAATATTCACTACTACTACTACTAAAATCAGAGCTTAATAGTTTAAGAGTGAGAAGTTTTATGGATGTTACAAACACCTTTCCCTCCCCCCCCCGCCTTTTTAAGATCCTTCACCTTCCCCCAGCAGCTTGAGAAGGCAGGAGTGGGGGGGTTTACAGTCAGATGTTGTCTCTGCTGATGCTCAGAAGAGAGAGAGAGTGCCACCCCAGCTTTCCTCGTGGGGTCTTTTTCCACGGAATTTGTGGATTACACTGACAACAGCTTTTCAGGTATTGTTGTCCCGTAAGTCACTTTACCATAGGTGCAGTCATTCAGGTGCTGCTTGGCTGCTTCAGCGTGGGTCTCCCCGTACCACCAGTCCTCTCCAGTGTGGGTCTCTTCTTCCCAAGGCCTACAGGACTCTATCAGGACCTCCTGCTCCAGACATGGACATCAAACATCCCACAGGATCACAGCCTCTCTCCTCCAGCACTTCTCTGCTCCAGCATGAAAATGTTCCAATCTTTCCATGGGTTTGCAGGCAAATCTTCACTCCTATGATCCCTCATAGGTTGCTGGGGCCCTATTCCAGTGTTTAAGGCATCTTCTCTTTCTCCGTCCCTCCAATCTTAGTGTTAATCAAACTTCTCACTCTCCTCTCTCTTAAGTGGCCATGATGTTCTGCCCAGCTATTTTTTTCTTCTCCTTCTTAAATACGTTATCACAGAGGCATTGTCGGCTGACCTTGAGCTAGCTTAGAGCAGAGAGAATTCCAGCAGCTTCTTAAAGAAGCCTCTCTCATAGCCCCCCCAGCTAATAAAAAACTCTGGCTCTTAAAACCACAACAGAAGCTTTTCTGCCATTCATTAACATCTTAAATGAAAATGCAGTGAATACAACATTGTAAGTCTATTTATGGACAAACAACTGTTTATATTTATAAACAAATATATTCAGGAAAAATAAAAATAATAAAAGCTCTGAACATAATGGATTTGGAAATTAAGAGTGGGAGCAAAAGTAAGATTTTTATATTATTACATTTTCCAGTGGCAGGTGATCACTTCAGTGAAAAATGTTTCTTTGCCGTTGTTTTATTGTGTTGTTTTGCTTTTTAATATTATCCCATAGTTTCTCTTTCATAACACCCAACATGTAAAATATTTTTTAAAAATATTTTTAAAAATTGAAATAAAATATTTTAATATAAATATAAAATATAAAAATATTTTATTAAAAAAATTTAAACCAATCCAAAACAAACTGAAACACATACACCAATTAGAACGGGATAAACCTGTCAATAGGAAAAACAACACTGTTGTGCAAGATAAATGCCTGGCTACTTTTGCACTCTCCTGCACAAGAATGGCCCAGACTCTTGAGTTGAAACAGTTATAAGCAGTCCTTGGGGAGTATATAGCAAAATTTATTCCCTTCCAACACCTCAGAGATTTGACTTTGAAAATGCTCTCTGCATCAGATGGGCCAACACACTTTGAACTCAAGTTTGACTCTGGCTTCAGTCTCCCAAAGGACTGCTTTCACATCCCTGCCTCCCTCAGTCTACAATTGAGAAACCATTCCAATTTTCACATGTTTGGTGACTTATAAAGAAGCATCATCTTCCTCTTCAAATTCCCAACCTTGAACAGAAGAAAACAATAGAAATATTTCTGATTGTGGAGATGCTGTAAACAATACACTATAAATCATTTATATTTAATACTTTGAAATTCTTTGCCTAACAAGTTTGTTTAAGATGAGAGAGAACAGTTTTTATAATTATGTCAACATTATTATAACTTTTGAATTGCTGTTTAGAATCTCTGCTTTAGGAAGTGAGGGGGAAAGGTGGTTTTGTGAATCTATAACCCTCAGACATTTTTAATGCATGCAATATATTTGAAAATAAGCTAAGAAGGTTAAATTGGTTTTAGATATTTTTCTTGGGACTAGCTAAGTAAAGGGTAAAAGCTACAGCTCAAGCTTTTGCCATTGAAATATTTTAATAATGTGGTTTATAACCAACATTTTGCAGAAGTGGACAATGGACACTGACTTCAGTTTACCCTCTATTTCAGTTGTTATCTGAAATAACATTTTGACATGTTGGAGCTTTGAGAAGAATAAAACTATCACCTCACCCTTTGTGTTTTAAAAGTATGATTAGACAAACAAATTTAAGAACATCAGTTATCAAAGAATTAATTCTGTAACTTAGAATGAAAGACGATACTAAACAGGCATAAAATATGATAGCTGATTTTTATTGATGTACAAATGAAGAAGTAAGAGCTTGAGTATACGTCTGCTAAGTAGCAAGATAAACAACTAATGAGCAAGATGTTTGTACTTCAAAGGATGAACATCTAATTAGTCTGATAATGACATGCAGACTTTGGAAAGTCCCAAAACACCTTTCAAAGAACACACAGTATGAAGTAGTATGAACTGAATATATACCACAGTCATTAACAGGAATTCCATACCTAGCATATGGTTGTAGTTAATTATTAATACTTTCTTGACAGATATTATAGAAAATCAATTGGAATAGGAAGAGGTAGTAATGTAGTGGATAAAGAGCAGAATTGTAGTTTGAATTTCTGGACTGAAGTTTCTAGACTGTTGACTTCACTGCATCATTGCTTGGTGAGCAATGTTTCCTACTGCTTTACCTCACAAAAACAAACACTAAAGCTTTAAAATCAAGCTCAGCATCAAGTCAGCCTTTTTACTAGCGAAAACGTAAGTGGCTCTAGTTCTACAAAAAGACAGCAACAAACTGTGGAAGCTTCTGATCCTGTTTGCCAATAGTGAACCAGAAGTTCTTGATAATATAACACTATATGAAGCATCAAAACCAGACGGTGGCAGGAACAGAGATTAGGAGTAACCAAAATAGATAAAAAGACTTTATTTTAATGCTGTAGTTGTCTAAACTCCAGCTTTACACTTTTGGAAATGATCTTGCTTTTGATGGCTGTCTTTCCCATCTGTTTATTTAGGGAACATATTCTCCTACTCTCCCCCTTTATTCTTGTTTTACAGCTTCTGTGCCACTGGTGTGTGCTTCCTTTTCAACCTTTACACTTCTGAGTTTTCTTTAAAACTAAAAAGAAATACCAGAGATATAATGTAATTATAGTTTTGGCAATGCCATTTACAGAGATAAGAACGGTTTTATATCTGTCTTCTCAAAGAAGCAACAAAACGTTTTGGGGTTTTGTTTTTTTTTCATAATTATGTTAGGGGTTCATGGTGAGGGAGCTACCTCTGACATCCTCACCGTTTTGTCAGATATTTTGAGACATGAATTGTAGAAGACTGCTTGCATTCTTGATTCACATTGTGCTACACTGCATATGACTGTGCTGGAAATGTTTTCGTACTATCTCTTCATTATGATTTAGGTAATTCTGCAACAGCATTTTATCTTACCCATAATTTATTGCCTCACCAATCACCAGCAATTAATTCATATAATTGCTTAGATGACTGACAATTATTTACTACTTTTTTGCATGTTCCTGTCAAGAAAAAAAAGATAGTTTTAATTCGCAAAACCAATGACTCTGCCAATAACAATTTACTGACTGTGTCTGACATGAAAGCACCAGTTACAAACTCATCAGTCACTTCCACTCATAGATACCAAGTCAAGTGATCAAAATAAAGAAAAATAAAGAAAAAAATGGAAAGGAGTAGAAAGGGAAAAAAAAAAAAGAAATCAAGTGGCTTTATGGTAAATATTACATATATAGCATATTACATGAAGTCTCAAAAGCACCACAGTAAAAATAAGCTATAATTATTGAAATCAAGGCAGCTTTTCCTCAGAAAGAAAAATATTTTGTATTTGCAATATGAGCTTATATGTAATATATGAACTTAAGTGTAGCATCCATTTCAGAATGCACAGATACCAAAACTACCTTTAAACAACTGTATCAAACCACTTTCTCAAAGATGTCTTTTATATAATATGAACCTAAATTTTTTTTTTTTTAATTCTCTCACATCTTAACTCTTACATGCAGGTTAGAATATTGAATTGTGTAGGGTTTTA
>WEIV01021679.1:0-26912 GCA_013390005.1 Calyptomena viridis | reverse complement strand
TAATCATTTTGAGGAACTTGGGATGACATCCTACTCGTTCTGAGGTCTGCCACAGGCTGTTTGTGCTCACAGTGTCAAAAGCTTTGGTGAGGTCAACAAAAGTTACATAAAGTCCTTTATTTTGTTCCCTACACTTCTCTTGCAGTTGTCTCAGAAGAAATACCATATCTGTTGTACTCCTGCTGGCTCTAAACCCACAGTGACTTTCAGGTAGAAGTTCTTCTGAGATAGCTGGTACTAGTCTGTTCAAAAGAATTCTTGCAAGAATTTTACCAGCAGTAGAGAGCAAAGTCATGCAAAATACAAATTTCTTTATACACACAGTACTAAACCAGGTTATTAGAGACTATTCTGGAATATCTATTTAAAATACATAATAATTCCATTAGCAACACAGGGTTTCTTGTCATACACAGTATAACCTAAGTGTAAAAGCAGGGCCTGACTGCTTCCAGCAATTTAATTTCATATCTAGCCAAAAAAGATCCATCCATCATTGTGACATTAAATCCAGATCACCTGCTTTTTAAAGCTGAAGCCTTGCTATCTCCTGTCCCTGTAATCTCTTAGATTGCCTGTTATTTGCATCCTACTTATGGAACTTGGCTGAGGTTGAGGGAGGGAGGGAGGGAATAGGACGCAGCACAGTAAATGTGAATGAGTAACTGAGCAGCTGAAAGCTTAGGAAAAAATAGTTCATCTTTAACTCCTATCTCTTTTTCTGATGGAAATGCTGAGTCAATAATAGCAGTACCTGGGTTTATAGTGGCATAGATATTTACACTTACATACATAGGTGGAGAGAAATATATATATTTATGTACAGTGCCTGTATTCCCTATTCCCAGAATTAATTTAATTTAGGATGTGACTTTCAAGAGCACAAAACCTTTCTGCGAGGAACAGAATATTTTTGGACTCCAACAGCAGAGCAAATCGAGGGAGTTAGCTTTTCTGCACATGTTGGCAGCTTGAAATAGAGGAAAAATTATTTATTTTTGAGAGCTGCTGCAGGACTGCCTTTGCGTGGTAGAGAGTGTGCTTATAATTCTCATTTCAAGGCCTTTGTCACCTACCACAGAAGAGCTACTATCATGCAGTGTGTGCTGATGGCCACATTCCTTGATGTCCCCAAGTCAAGGTGGACAGATTTGAGGAGTCACCAGATCCAGGGGAAACTGGAACCATTGTGGCCCATCTTCTTCCCATTGTTCCTGTCTTGTTAATGATATTTTATGTTCCTCTCCCTTCCCCAAAAGGAGATGATTTCATCTTTTTTTGACATCACTGATATTATGTGGCCACGTATCCATCTTGATTATTCTGTAGGATTAGTCTGGTTCCATCAGACAAGTCTCCTGCTTGTTCAGGGGGATTATTCCGGTGTTACCTGGCAAATTATTTCGTGTTAGAAATGTGTTTCGTGCTTTCTCTCCATCCTTTTTTTTACTGTGCAGATTTTGCTACTTGTACAGGTTTTTCTGTACCCAGTTTGGAGAAATGTGTCAGTTTGTGTAGATTAAGACATCGGTCTAAATTAAGAAGGCCACAGAGACTTCTGCTCATGGAGGATTTCTGGAGGAAGGAAAAAAAAAACTATTAATGATTTTACTTTTTTAAACTGGAAAATGGGACTAGTAATAATCATACATCTTAATTTATTCATTAAGATGTTTACTTTGCCCCCCCAAAATAAAGTAAAAAATGTCAATTTCACAAGACAAGACCATAATTCTGGATCATTTGCCTATGAAGATAGCAGGAAACAAATGCATCTGTAGGATTAACCATTGCTCTATGATTATTGCTTCTTTAGATTAACTGGAATAATTCAAGACAGAAACTTAATATTAGAATGTTTCATTTCACGTGAAGTCAGTGTTGTTTGTTTTCCTCAGAATACTAACGTTTTGCTGCTTCTCATTTTTTAGTGTGTCTGAGCTGACACTTTCTAAATGGTGAATTTTAAATAAAGGCAGCTCTGATTTTCCCCACCCTACCAAAATGAACTCTTGGAATGCTCCTTCCTGCATGTTATTGTTCTTTAGCATTTACTCAGTGCACTCTTCCCATGTGAACCTCACTTTTTCAGCATTGCAGCTATTTCAATTTTTCTGATGGTTGATTATTCTCAGCAGAGTCCATGTTGAAGATCTGTTCTAGGAGAGGGGCACTGTCTACAATAAGAAAAAATGTTTTCTTTTTCAATATTTCAGTATTTTTTAAAAATTTATACTGAAAGCCAGTATATGAACTCCATGAAAAACTGCCAAATACCTGCAGTGAGATGTGCTTGTACACTTAAAGATGATAGTGTAGCAAAATCCCATAATACATTAAAATAAAGTGTGTTCTCTTCTTAGAATATTCAATTCTGTTAATTTTAAAGCTATTTCTTCTGCCTAGGCTACATTTATGATACATAAATTCTTGTCATGTAGAATGAGGATTAGGAATTGAGTTACTTAGGAATGAATCCATCAGAGTCTCAAGGAGAATACTAATTGTGAAAGCCAGTGACAGTGGATTTTTCTTCTTATATACAACTTAATCAAGTGTGGTGGATTAGATTTAGATCCCTCTCTAGTTGTTTTCAGCTTGTAGGGTAAAGTTAATGTTGTGGTAACTATGCAAAATCTAATTGTGTAGGTGTGTTTTAGGTTTGTCCTTTGGAAAACCCTTTTCCTCCTCCTTGCTCGGTGTTGAGCTGTGTCTTTTCAGGCACTGCAGTGTGTGTGTGCACGTGGGAGCTACATGTGCAAGTCTCATTGAAGTGCAGGCCAAACCACACTAAACTGGGTGGGATTATTCAACTTTTTGGTGTGGAGTAAAGAGAGATTATGTGCATCTGCTGAAAGAGATGGAACTGTGTTCAACAGAAGAATTAATGTAATGGAAATTAAATTGGCAGACACATAAAAACAATCCAATGGCATATAGTGTTTTATTTCCATGTGTTTAAATTCAGAAGAATTGAGTTGACATCTTCAAATATTCTTCAAAGAGCACTAAAGATGAGCAAATATTTGCAATTATGATCAAATTATGCAGCCAGCAAATACAATTTTCTATAATTAGTGGGTAAGCAGAAGATGTTGACTTTGTAATTACATGACAATTCTGAAGGAAGTTCCCTGTTAATTTGTCTTAGTAAACACCTCCAATGCAATCAGAATTGAAATGCAACACAGTTGTGTTTTGATTTGTGGGCTACTTTCTACTTTCAATTTGTAAGGCTACTTAAGTTACAGGAAGAAAGATACGAGGAGGCAGAATTTTCTGCCTTTAAGAAGGTATTAAATTGCAAAAAGTTTTACTTAATTATCTGGAATTCTGTCCTGCCAAAACTCAAGCAGTGACCCACTCAAAATGTCTCTGAGATGGCCAGTGCTAAGGAGAACAGGTATAAAAGAAAGAAGAAAGGCAGTAATTGCAATGTGAATCTCAGAAGGAATGCAGATACATATTAAAGTCAGGAGGGAAATGAGTGATGAGCAAAGGAGAAAAATATGTTGACCAGAAAAAAGAATTTGGAATAACAGGAAATAAAAAGTAGTTCCTTTAGAAGCTGTGGCATTTTAAAACAAAACAAACAAGAAGAAAGATAATAAAAAAAAGGAATATAAACAAAGTCAGTGTTGGTCTGAGAGAAAAATCGCAGTAAATACTAAAATGTGGACCAAACCTGCAAGGAATAGATACAGTGACAGGGTGACTGAATTTTCTGTAGTTTTTCTGCAGGAAACAGAAGAAAGAAATACAGAAATGATCAAAACTATAAGCTGTATGTAAAAATATCGTAATATTTTAAGAAAAGAGAACTAGAGGTCGCTGGGTCAATTATAATGGAATAATTTAACAGCAAAACCTGTGTGGTAAATCTTTTAGATCATTGCAGAACAGACTGAGCAGAATGCTGGGAAATGCACTGTGATGGATGCAGTGCTCCGTATCTCTGTACCTTTCCTTGTTTTCTCTTGTGAAATGAGGCTCCTCTGTGAAGACAAATGTGTTCAAGACATGACTGGATGTGACAGTGCTGGGTCCTGTTGAAGGGGTGATCGATTCAAGGTGAACTTGATGATCTTGGAGGCCTTTTTCAACCTGAATGTTTCTGTGGTTCAGTGTAAAGGAGAACACTGTTGTTTTGCTGGTTGTCCTACTGGCACAAGAGTTGTGCAGCCTTGAAAAAGTGGAGTTAGAAGTAGTGTAGATGACTAGTGAATAATTTTCTTGTGCGTGACAAAGCCAAAGTACGTTGCCAGTGTTCTGTATTCATTTGATTAATGTTTGCAAAAATAAGTTACATAATTAATGCTGGTTTTGAAAGTGCAGTTAATAGTACTTTCCATTTGTGAGCAGTTTATCAAGACTTGCTCACTTCATACATAGCTGCACCTCTGAGATATTAGTAGATATATTGGGTAATGTAATTTTGACCAGAAATAATGCCCCCATTTTCTATGAGAGAAAAAGTGGAAGTTTGAAAGGGCGTGTAAAAATGATTAAATGTAATTGGATAAAATAATCAGTTAATATTTCAAACTTTTAAAAAATTCTTTGCTGTTGAATGCATGTCCACTGCTGCATATGTTGCATGAGAATTGTATTATCTGAAATTAATTAATTAATCCAAGTCCAAGGCAATAAAGGTAGCCTAGAAGAATGAGTTCATGCAGAGAGAGCTGAAATTTGCCTTTCATCTGTGACCTTGAACTTGATTCCCCTGTCATCTTCCATACAAAAGGGACTGGAAAAGTGCTCGTGTATGGCAGAGAACAATCCAGATGAATAGAAAAGGTATTCTTTTCCTGTTATTTGACTAGCATCAGATTTATTTTGTGTTAAGTTTAATGTCCAAATCCAGTCATCCAATATGAAAAACCTGGATTTTCTGTTCAGTAGATGACTTCCCACTGTCCACAGCACCAATGTTGGTATACCTGTATGGCTTGTTTTTACAACTGTTAATTTAAAACCAGTCACTAAGTCATGCTGGCATCTTTTAGCAAGATTCTTGAGATATTCTCAGTCTGTCTTAAGGTGTATTTGTTTCTTGGTCATTAAGATTGTTAATAGTATCGTCACACGATACACAGTGTCATAATGTTAATTTTTATCCTAAAGTTATGAGGGGAAATGTATAACTCATTTTTAGTAAGAAGACTGGCTTAGGTTCAGTTACAAAAGGTAGATAAAGCTCAAGTTTTTAATGCTGCTCAGGCTTCCAGAACAATACCACATTTTGTGTATGTTGGTTCTTGGTAATCTAATTGAAACTGTAATTAAATTGTATTTTCTTTTAATAAAAAGACTGGTGGGGCAGCAACTGCCCCAAGGATTTCCTAAATAGCAGGGAAATTGAGAAACAATCAATTTTGGATGCCTTCTCATCTTGCTAGCCTTTCTCCCTGCTACTCTCTCTATAGCTTTTGGCAACAGAACAGGCAGTCAAATTTCTTCTTATTCTCGACTCAGTTGTGCTGTTAAAGTGAATTCTTGCAGTAGTGAATGTACTAGAACTATTGAAGACTGCCCCCAATCTTGAAGTTGTTCTCATTGTTCCAAGTTGCTGGATATATGATGGGATGACTATTTGAAGTTGTGAGAGCATTTTAAAACAAAAACTTGTTGCTGCGTATGAAGAGGAGTGTTCTCTGTTCTTGTATGTGTTGTGTTTTATCTCCTTGATCCTCATAATGCCTCCTTTACTGTCAATGCTGAGAGCTGTAATATCATCCTAAAAATAGGGCATATTTATGGGCATGTACAGGTGGGAAATGCAAACTTTTGTCTACCAGGCACACTAAAAATGTGTAATACTACAATAATCACCAGCTGCAAGGGACCACAGAGCAAAATACTCATAATAAAAATGCAGTAAGATTATACTGCATCAACTTAATGGAAGTTCAAATTAGATTCTGCAGTTGGATGAGGAATTTAGGTGGGGATGAAGCGAAGGAGAAGGAGGAGGCCTATGTTCTGATATTTGAAAGACAAGTTTGTTAAATTTTCAAGTTCATTTGTCTTGAAAATATCTTGATGTAATTACTCCACTTCACTTGTGCTATGCTCCTCAGCAGAAGAATTCTGAAAGCTTTACTGAAATGGGTCTGCATTATTTTATCCTCTTTGTAGCTGTGAGGATGAAGTAGAAGCAGCCCCAGTGATTCTGCAGTACTGGAGAATATTCAGTAGCCTTGCTGTGCAGTGCATTGCTCTTCTCCTGTCAGCATTATGCATTCCACAGTTTTCAATTCCTACCAGCAAAGTGTCACTGGGACTGCAGTTTTTATTCCCAACTATCTCTCCGGGCAGTCATACCTACGGTTTCCACATAAATTTTTGTAATTATTCACCTATGATTTTTCCTACTAATAAATGCATCCTCATGGTGAAAATGTGTTTAAGTTCTTAAACTGACATCTGCTATTCCTGAGTGCTTTTGTTTTGTATAAATCTGAATTCATTGAAACCTCTCTTTTGAGGCATATGCCTTCTTTGCTGTTGCTTTTTTCCCTTTGTAGCAGGAAAATCAAAGTAGTGAGAGAAAAGGAAAAAATAATTAAAATTGGAATCACTTAATAAAATCCTGGACCTTTAGTCACTTTTTATCATGTTACGTGAGCAATGGTGGGGTTTTTGTGGATTAAGAATTGGGGTTTTTATTTTATCTCTTAATTACATGCAACTTTTGAGGACATTTGTCTATTCAGGTATCTGAGGACACGGTATGTGTTTATTATTTGCATATAGAAGATGGAGTTCTTAGTGTTATTAGTGTTTAAATAAGCAGAGGTTCTTGTGATTTTATTTTTTTAAAGAGTACTTAATATGTTCAATACTCAAACATATTTTTACTTACTTTGAGATCTTTATCACCTGATCAGCTCTCTTCCCTCACTCTGAGCTGGTATTTGTGGTGACACAGGCCTCTTTACTGCTATTGAGTAGCTTAAGTGGCAACAGCAGAAAGAAATACTGGCATGAACTATTTATTGAGGAGAGTAAGTTAATGAATTATTGCTTTCCTACATAGGTCATTAGTCCTTGATATTTTATAATGGCTAAAGTGAAGCTCAGCTGAAACTGTGTGGAAAAAACCCTTAGGTATTGAGAAAGAAGGGAACAGATTTTTAAGTAATCCTACTTTTTAATCTGTGTGCATTGAAGCTTTGGAAGTGTCAGCTTTACAAGGATGTGCACTGACTGATTGTCAGGCATTACAAGGATGATTGATAAGTGACTCTTTTTCTATTTTGAAGAGGCTGGTTGAAAAGATGAATTTTCAAAGAATGTCCTTGAAACAAAAACTTTCCTAAATACTATCAGCAGGGCAGGACTTGTGGCCTTCAGCTCCATATACATTTGCAACATTTCTTCTTTCTTTTAAAAGAACTAATCCAACATGAAGCAGCCTTTTTGTCTTTCTGATGAATGAATTTACTTTAAAAGGCTCTGTAGGTGCTGTGTGCTTTGTTCCTTTTGTCGTTCCACAGCAATCATCCAAACAATCCATTCACATTTGGTCTGGGAGAAGATGGTTGGGCTGGAGCATTGCTTGTGATTGTATAAAGACAGAAACATGAAGATTTGGATCATGGATCTGTTTATCTTCAGGCGGGGGTGGATTTTTTCATTGTGATTCAGATGCTGAGCTGATGAGAACTAGAACTGTTGGCCATGACATGGTGTTACAGTTGTGTTATTCAGTAGTGGCACTTCATGTCAAGATGATAAAGTGGTAGTGACTCCATACTAAGATAATAATAAAAAAGGGGTAGTAGGACCTCTGAGATCATTTTATGTTAATTTGGCAACAGTTCTTACAATCACTTTAAAACATTCTAAGGTTAATCCTGTCCATCTTCCCAGAGTTAGTAAAGCTCATATTTGCAAATTGTCAGGAAATACAAAAGAATTATATATTGGGTTGTAGCCTTAGATGGAAGTTTTAAATTCCCTAGAGTACTGTTGGGGGAACTAGAGTACAATTGAATTCTCTGAGCTGAAAACATGTCGTTAAAAGTCAAAGGCAGAATGTTATGAGAAAGAAATGGGGAGAGATTTTTTTCAGATGTTGTTGTAGAAGTAGTGTTAATCAATGACCACATATATGTAAAGAATCAGATGCCTAAACATCTAGTTGTGTGGTTTAGGATTTGGTTTTGTTCTTTTTTTTTTCCTAGTAAAATTCACTATGATCTCATGTGTCGTAAGTTTGGAAAGACATTGTTTCCAACTTCTTGCTTTAAAAGACTATTTTGTGAAAACTCCTCTAGTTTAACTGGGGCTATAAACCATCATAAAATGAAACATTTTTAGTGTTAAATTTAGGCTATGAAATGGTGAAGCTAAGAAAAAACTAGTTTTTACAGTAGCTTATTTTAATCTCAATAAAAATACTTCATTTCTGAAAGGACTATATTGCACAGGAAAGGCAAGACGTTCTAAAGTTCTTTATTGATGATATTGAATATCTAAAACTGACTATGACATGCATGAGAATAACACTTCTGACATTAGGGAGTTACATATCTAAATGGGTCACGTGAAACTTTCTAGTCTTATTATTTAAAAAAACAAAAAAACAAAAAAACAAACAAAAAAAAAAACCCAAACAAAAAAAAAAACCACCAAAAAACCCACAAACCCCTAAACAGGCAAAACTGACCCAGAGTGTCCCTAACATTTCAGCTGTGTAATATTTGCCTTTAAAAAGCTTTGGGAGAATTTGAGAGCATACTCAGAAGAATGGCCATGCTAAAGAAAAGCAAGGTCCATTTTCTCATTGGCAAATAGATGGAATGAGTCTTTTGTGGCAAAGATTATACTATAAATAAGCAGTGATATTTTCTGAATTTCTGACAAAACATCCTTTATGTCTCCAAATGCCGTGTGTTTCTTGTGGCTGAATGACTTTGTCATACATATGTGATCCATAATCTTACATTTTCATTTAAGTTTATTACATATTTTGCCTGTTGTGGTTAAACACTCATACTGTGCCATCTGGTGACCTTGCATGTGCATACTAAGTGTTATCATTGTCATTTATCATGTGTGTTCTTATGCTCTCTCCCTAGAGGAGTAATGATGAGATTTTTTGTCTCTGTTTTCCATTATTTCTAGTTGATGTGCGTGCAGACACACTAACATGTAGTCTGATGTATTTTTTTTAGGAGAATCAAAACCAGAGGTGTATACTTAGAGATGAAAACTAAGGAAAAGGAGTTTTTGGAAGGTCTTGCTTTCTAGTTGTGATCCAGGCTCATGAAATCTGCTTTCACCATCCAGACGAGCAAAGCTACCAACTCTAGATTTCAACTGGAGCTTTAAATTCATCTCTTAGTTTGTTTTAGAGACTGTTTTAAAGTGAGAGAAGTTACACGTGTTCTTCAGCAATCACTGAAGAACAGGTTTTAAATGGACCAAACTAAGGGAGTGTAGTAATGTTGGCTTCACAGAAGTTCAAGGGTTTCACATGTGTGGTTTGGGTTTGTTTTTCTAGTGGAAACTCTACATTAGGTTAATCACCCATCTTGCTGATTGGGCCAATCACCACCCAAAATTGCACCATCTGTGGTAGTGGAAACTTTTCAGACTTTGCATTGATGATATGGAAATATGGACTCTCATATATCCTTTGATATGACCTCTAGAAAGACAACATGTGGGCTTAAAGTTGTGTAGACCATAACCAAGAATAAAAAACCAGAAATCCGAATTCTAGTGTTATAAATATTTTAGAGAAAGAGTGATAATCAGTAGTTAAATCCATGAGTTATAAGTCGTGGTTATGTGAATATTAATTACAGATTATCAGATTTTATGCTGGCTTTCTGATTTCATCTATTCAAAGTGGCAGATGACCAAATAATTGAAGAAATATCGTGGACATAATTTCATAGTTTAAAAGAAGAGGATAAAAAACCCCTAAACTATTCTCTTAGTCAACAAATAACATAAATGGATCAGTCATGACAAAATTTATGAAGTGATACCTGTACCAGAGTGTGGGGGTTCTCCCACACTTTGGTCAATTCCTTTGGTTTCCAGTTGAAGTGATTGTACCTTATAATAATACTAAAAATCAGCTATATTTTCAGCAAAGTTTCCACTAAAGTGTTTTTTTCTCCTTCTGTTCTTCATATCATTATAGTTTAGCACATTTTATTGCTGTTTGCTCTTGTTTACTTTGGCAGTGAAAATTAAAAAATCCTGTTGATTCATGTAATTGTACATAAAACAGTCTCAACATTGGTACGGTCTCTGCACTTCCAACCCCTCAGCATCAGACTAGAAAAATAAATGGGCAGCATATTGCTTTGAGGCTTTACAATCATACAGATTTCTTAGTCTGAACAGGGCGATTCTGGCTGTGAATGTCACTGTCAGATATTATACAAGCCAATAAAAAACACAAAGCCACACAACCTATGACTCAAGAGGGATATCATTATAAAAATTAAAAATAGATGAGTTTGGTATTAGTTGCCATTTAAAATGAAAATTGAAGAACATGGAAACTGGCACTAGAATGAAAATCAGTATGGGAACAGATGGGATATCAGTGAGATTGAGAAGGATCTAGAAGCTTGGAATACAAATAATTCTGATATATGTATATAAATATAGTTTAAAATAAGAAGCTAAGACACTGAAATTCCTTTTTAGAAAATATTCACATAGCAGATCTGCTCTATAACTCCAATGATCAAGTTCCATTCCTGCCCTTGAAAAAATAAATTAAAACTTGTGGTATAAAAAATAAAATGTATAATGTCTAGAAAGTGTTAGAAAATATACAGAAAAATTAAAATGCTTTATAGTAAGTGTCTGTGGCTTTAAAGAATTCACAAATGCCTTATAGGAAGAAATGCAAGAAATTGTGATCTGATGTGCCTGGCTATCTGAGTGGAAGATCAAAAGAAAGCTTCTGATTCTTGGAGTTCAGGTTATAAGAAGGTTGTAATTTTAGGACAGAGGATCCAAGGATTTATTTGTGTGACTTGTGGATGAATTTCAGACAAAATCATGTTCTATTGGCTTCTGCAACTGTGTTTCAAAAGCTGTCAAATTTGAAGCATGAATAATTTCCAGACTTTTTCAATTATTTTTTCACTCCTGTTAAAAGTTGTGATTCAAGGTTGAACACTGGTAGGCAACCTAGGATTTTACCACATAGATGTTTTCATTGCACAAGAAAAATTCTTCAATTATTTTATTATAAAAATAGTAGAAACCACACAAAGTTGGAATGAGGAGTGAGCTTATATTTATCATAGCTACATGACTTTTTGTTCTTTCCAAACTTTCACATAGTGGTAAAAAAATCTGATAATTTATGCAATTGAAAGAACTTGAACTTAACAAAAAGAAAAAATCCCTTATTGAGTCAAATCTCTTTGAATGAAATTTTGTTTGTCTTTTTAGAACACAGGGTAATGTTTGTTTTCTAATTTGTTCATGATGTTCTATCATGAAGAATTTTTCATTAAAATGTCATTAGAATGTCATTGTATTATTAGAATAATGCCTGTTCATGAGGTATCATTATGGGATTAATTTAAAACACACTGGAGCCTATTCCAAGGAAATCAAATCTAGATGTAGTCACTGTCTTGTATAATTATTTCCTTAGGTAATACTTTTCTTCTTTTCCTTTTTCCTTTCTTCCCCTCTGTCCTCTGTATAAATAATTTTCTCTCTAAAAGTAGCCTAGACTGAAATCTCTTACTTATTGGTCTTTGTCGGGGAAAAAGGAGAAATATTAAGGATTGCTGTTCTTGGAAGCTACATCGGAAATTCGGTAGAACATTAAGCAATTAAGGAATTGCATTTAGTAGTTTTGTGGAAGTCCTGTTACCCTTAGTTTTGCTGATAGCAGGGCTTTTTGCTGACCCTCACATTGCAGGAATCCAGTACTAAAGCTTCAGTTGATTGTAATGATGCAATGATAGTGCCTAACTTGGGAAGCAGTAAATGGAACTAGAAACTTACATGCTTTTAAATGGTATATATGTATTTTTCTAATTCCTGCCCTGAGCTGCTTCTGAGGGCTTTTTTTGCTCTTAGTGCTTTTATCTTCTGTTTGTATAAATAGAAATATGTGCCATAATATATGTGCCATAGTATTTCTGCTACTTAATTATTTCATGGTGACAGTGGTGGTGTGGTTTGACCCCAGTAGGAGCTCAGACCCCCAGAGCTGCTCTCCCACCCAGGGAGGGAGGGAGGGACCTGGAAGGGCAAAAGGGAGAAAGCTCAGGAATTGTGGTAAAAACAGTTTACTAAGTGAAGCAAAAGTAAGACATTCCTTCACTGCAGGTGTGGAGGCACTTCCAGGAGTGCAGGGCCTCAGCACAAGGGATGGTTTCTTGGGGAGAGGTGCCATGAGTTCAAACAGCATTGCTTCCTCCCTCGTGCTGGAGCTGGTGTTGCCACCCGTGATCTCGTGGGCTGGGACACGTTCCCGTGGTCCCCTGAGCTCGGCCGTGTCCCCTCCCAGCCCTTTGGCAGGGGGAAGCCTGGAGCCGTGCAGGCTCAGCAGCCACAACACAGTTACCCACCCTGCAGCTGCTCTGAAGTGAAAACAGACATTTATCATTTCATTCATTCTGCAGTTTATTGAACAGTTCATATGGCCAGTACAGAGGTCAGGCTGCATCGTTTGATGCTTTCCTAGGGTTCCTGGAACCCAGTTTTTAAGATAGGGATTATGTTTGCTGCTATTCAGTCCACGTCCATCAAGGAAGTTTTGTGGAAAAGATTAACAATTAGTTGAACTATTTCATCCCTAAGTTCCCTCTGAACTTGCCTGATCAGTCTCCATTTCAGGTGCTTCCTTCCTGCTTACTCTCTTGATTTTTTCTTAAGTACTTTCACCATGCTTTGATTTGAGACAAATCCTTTGATGGTTTGTTTTTACTGCCTCAGTCTATTGTTACTTTTGATCTTGCAAGGTTTATGATCCTTTGTGTTTGTCAGCAACTTCAGCTTTCAAATATACTCTTTATTCTCCCATTAGCTGTGCTGTTTCATTTAGTCTTTCTCAAGTCTGTCTTGCTAAGGGAAGAGAGGAGTACAAATTTATTCTATCTTTGGTAGAGTTTCACTTAATAGTCTCCATACTAGTGCAAAAATATCAATTCCTTGCCCATCTTTTTGGCTTCTTTGTATCACGCTTGTATGTTTTTCATTTCTTGTATTTCAGGCAATATAGAGTCCTTTGTGGATTGCAGTTGTTCCATGCAGTTTTTATAGTTTGGTGACACCAGGTATGAAAGGATGAGAGATTCATTTTATTTTAGTGGGAGGAAGAAATCATCCATTTTGGAGAAGAGAGAAAGAAGGCAGTAGAAAAGGGGATATTTGGAACAAAATTCATACAGGAGAGCACTTGCTCCATTTTTTAAAAAAATAAGACCGTTTTTGTGGGCTCCTTCTCTAATGAAACTTTTGGAGAACTCATAGTTGAGAACTATTTGAGGGAATTGCTTATTCCTTCCTTGTTTTAAAGGCAGTGTGCAAAATTATTTTAAAAATACAGCCCAAGGGAAAGCTGTCAAAAAACCTACAGAAATTTTCATGTGCTTACTGCCACTTGCTGTGAAATTGCCTTACTGAGAAAGTGTTGCTGCTTAGCAGTCTGCATGTTCTGTGCAAAGAAGCATCTTAGTATTTTTCTTCGGTTCCACATCTTTCTAAAGTTCTGTATTTAAAATGAAAATGAGAATATATTTCTTGTGATTTCTACAAAATTTTAATGTTAATATGGAGAGGAATTAATTTTTTTTATACTTGGTTGTGAGAAAAGCTTTTCCTATCCCAAAGAATAGATGCTGTAGATGTTTACAATCATTTGAAATAGTTGTGAATACTTGAAATAGTCCACATCTGCTGCTGTAGGAAGTTGGCATGTTTGAACTCTTGGTGAAGACTCAGTGTCCTTAGTCAAAATTCCTGTTGACTGCTGTGTTTCTTTTCCTGAGCTGTTTCAGTATAGGAACTAGAGAGCAAGACAACCTTCAGACTAAAAGAAGCAAAAAATGAAAAATAGTCACTTATGATTACTTAAATACTGACTATGGTTTTGAGTTGCTCCCAAAGAGAAAAATACTAGTGGGAACTATATATTTTTTTGTGGAGATATTCCATATTCTTGTGGCCTTTTATGAAACTGTGTTGTGAAAAAGCTAATTTTTGATGATGAGAGGGAAGATTCCAATAAATGTGATGTACTAGTTAAATATAGAAATGTAATGTTTGACTCACTGTAATTTTCATAGTAAATCACCCTTCTAAATGCAGTTTCCTGCATTGAAGCTGTAGAAAATTTCTTAAAACATCTATTTCTCATCTGTGATGTTTAAAAATATTACTGTAATAATACAATTCTTAAACTTATATTGAAAATGCCTTTAAAGTGAGATGATGAAAATTAGAGTGCTCTAAAACTCATTCTAAATTTTGACATCACCATTTATTGTAGCCACATTTCATTTTCATGGAAATTGAATGACACATCATCCATTTATTTACTGTAAGCTGCAGTACTGTGTAGGTAATGATATATTTAATTAATTTTGCTCTTTTCCTTCCAAGAACACTTTACATGTATGAGCCTACCCTCTGGTGTTTAATGGTACATGCTCATTGCATACCCAACAAAACAGAGATGTTTTCTGTGTGTACAGTGCTTGGCTATGAATGACTCCCAGAACACGTGTAAGATAGCACAGCTTCTTGGCAGGCAGAAAAATGCACCAAAAAGGTAGAATGACATAAATAATCCTATTCTGGTACTGAAAGTAAGTTTGTCTTCCCCTCACATCAACAGTTTGATCTTGAGAAGCTCTTAAGCTCAATAGCATTTTGGAATGCTTTGTTCAAAGTTTTGTGAGACACTTGCTCTCCTTTTTTTCTTAATATTGGTTGATGTGTGGCGCAGTTTACTGTCATTTGTGAATACAGAGGTCATAAAACTGGCTGGATATGTAGAGCTAGTTCTGTTGGAACTGTGGCACACAAAGCACAGCAAAGTACAGGAACAGAACCTTTTTGCCTCCAATTTAGTCTTTCATGTGGTTAATCTGTAAGATAGTTGAGCACTACTGGATTGAGCTGCTCAGTTTTTCTCCTCTCTATATACAAGAAATGGTTCATAATGAAATGTTTAAATAATGAGCTGGGCAGCCAGGAATCCAAAGGATGTTCTGGTACTTCTGGTAATGAGGTGGGTTCGATAATTCAGTAGCTGTGGTTTGTAGCCAATTCTGTTCACAGAAATTCCATTTAAAAAGAAGGCTGAAAAGATGTAATTGCTTTGTTAGTTTGCTATCATCATCCAGCACAATTTCAGTTAAAAAATGGCAAAAATATTGAAAGAAAAAGTAATTTATCAAGTAGAATTTGTTGTTTGTCACAGATGTAAAGATCTATGTTATAAAACATTTATAGGCAGAATATATTCTATTGAATATATTGTGTTTCTGACAACCTACCCATAAATAGAGATATATTCTGTGGTCTGAAAACTAATAACAATGAGTGAAACTCATCATGGATATTTATAGGCTGTTTTGAAATTATCCATCTTGTCCTCAATCTACTTTAATTTGTGCTTGATCCAAGAAGAGCTTCTGTAACTTATCAAATACTGAATTTTTGAAAGAAAAATGGACAGGAGAATTAAATGCACCAACTATATAGAAAGGAATAAATCATACAATCAACTGAATATGCCATGTCCATATTAGAGAAGTGTTAAAATCTGAGACATGTTGAGGATTAATATCTGGAAAGTCATATCTATCTATCTATCTTTACATACATAAAATATATATGCATATATATGAAACTTATATCATTGATCCTTAGGTTCTTCTCCCAAATAGCTTTCCCATGTAGGGCAGGGAATTATATATTTTGTCTGTTCTGTGTGATAGGTGTCCTTTCTTTCTCTTGAGAGAAAATCAGTAGAACAGTGATTTCCAAAATTTGAATTGCTTTGAATTATTAAACATCCCTAGACATCTACATACACTTTCCACTCAAGTACTCCCATTTTTTTTTCTTGGTCCCTGCCTACCAAATTAGTTTGTTTTATAAGCTGGGTTTTTTTGCCTGGATGAAGAATTAGATGAGCACATTCTTGGGGCCACAGCTCCCGACCTACATGGGGAATCTGGGCAGCAGTGATGAGAGAGCCTGAAGTTAGTGGAAACTCAAGTTGGGACAGCTTAAGTTTCTGGTGATTATCATGGATAAGAGACTCTGCCTGTTTGACAGACACAATGCTGATGCAGGGGGAAAATCAGGTTAGCTGTAATAACTTAGTGGTACGTCACTAGTACTATGTGCACAGTGGTGCATCTTCATTTTCTGAGGGAGCATTGCTCATGTTCCAAGTGCCTGAGAACCCACTTACAAGTTTATGTGAACCACAGTTACACATGTTGTGACAACATTTCTGAAATAGCCCTGGAAGGAGCCCCATTAGTGTGTTATGGTTTGACTCTAGCTAAATGCTGAGAGCCCACACACAGATCCAAAACTTCTGAGAGAAGGAAAAAAACCCTTGACTTTTGTGATAAGGATTACAAGCAACTGTTTATTAACTATTTCACACAAGCAAAATAGGCTCTAACTTAGAATATTAAGTATTCACTACTACTACTACTAATCAGAGCTTAAGAGTTTAAGAGTGAGAAGTTTGATGGATGTTACAGACACCTTTCTCCCCCATCCCTCCCTTTTAAGATCTTTCACCTTCCCTCAGCAGCTCGGGAAGATGGGAGTGGGGGGGTTACAGTCAGACATTGTCTTTGCTGCTGTTCAGAAGGGAGAGAGAGAATCCCACCCCAGCTTTCCTCGTGGGGTCTTTTATTACACTGACAACAGCTTTTCAGGTACTGTTGTCCCATAAGTCACTTTCCCATAGGTGCAGTCATTCAGGTGCTGCTTGGCTGCTTCAGTGTGGGTCTTCCCGGGCCATCAGTCCTCCCAGGAAATGCTGCCCTGCTGCTCCAGTGTGGGTCTCTTCTTCCCACAGCCCACAGGACTCCATCAGGACCCCCTGCTCCAGACATGGACATCAAACATCCCACAGGATCACAGCCTCTCTTTTTCCAGCACTTATCTGCTCCAGCATGGAGCATTCCAGTCTTCCATGAGTTTGCAGGTGAATCTTTGCTTCCTATGATCTGCCACAGGTTTCTGGGGCCCTATTCCAGTGTTTAAGGCATCTTCTCTTTCTCCTTCTCACCAACCTCGATGTTAATCAGACTTCTCACTCTCCTCTCCCTTAAGTGGCCATGATGTTCTGCCTTGCCTTTTTTTCCTCCTCTCCTTCTTAAATATGTTCTCACAGAGGTGTTACCAGCTGACCTTGGCCAGCTTGGAGCCAAGAAACCTCCAGCAGCTTCTTTAAGAAGCCTCTCTCATAGTCCCCCCAGCTAATAAAAAACTCTGGCTACTTAAAACCACAACAAATCATAGAAACATGAGTAGAGTAGAGACTACAGGTTGGACCACAGCAGCAGCAATGGTCTTTTGTTCTGATCCCCTTTCTTTCACTTTTGGATGTTGAAGGTATGAAGGTGAGACGGAAAAGTTGCTTCAAAGTGAAAATGTGATCAGGGAAACATTGTAATGCAGTGTTCAAAACAGGGAAGTGACAGGGAATTAATCGTAAACAAAACAGCTGTAGAAGGAAACGCAATTTCAAAGATGACAGCCAGGCAGGACAGACTGCCAGAACACTTGGAATAATGCTCACAATTATATTCAGATATAATCAAAAAAATAAAGCTAAATTTTGAAAAGCAATCATTCCCGAACAACTGAGGTGAGAAAGTTTAAATGTCAAAGAATAGTGATGGTTTATGCAACTTGTTGTTCTTCTCTATTGCCACATGATTTTAAAATCAACTTATACATGCTGTCTTCAGGCTGACATTCATAGATAGACCTGCCTTCAGGAAATATTCCTGTTTTACCAGGGTTCTGAAGTCCTGCATTGTGTAGTTCTGACTTTTGCTCGAGTAGCTTCTTCAATGTAAGAAGTACATGTTGCTGTCACAGGAAGATTTTCCAGTTGTGTCTGTATTGCCCACAAAATATTTATCTTTTAATTATTGATCAGAGAATCTCAGTATGTACTGTTTGTACAAAATCCTGTAGGAGAAATAGCTGTGTAATTGTGGTTACTATTACTGTGTCTAATACACTGTTCCAGGTATGTTCCCTCAGTCCAACAAGTGGGAAAAAAACAATTGTTGAGCAGATTGAACAAATGTTTATACCAGCAAGAGTACAGAAATTCAGAGGAAAAAGGCTATGGCTTCACTAATGAAACTGTTGAAGGAATTTTAAAGGCTTCTCAGTTTAATTAGGTGTTTTGTTTGGGGTTTTTTCCCCAATATTGTAACATATTTTCTTCTTGGGAAGCTAGGATGCCATCAATAACAGTTAGTTACTGAGGAATAAGGATTAAAATCTGAAGTAACGTAATATTATGACTTATTCCTATGACTTAAACTACTGTTCATTGGCATGGTCATTCCAGTCCTCTGAGGCTGTTCACAAAGAGCATACCTAACTCAAATTCAGAGTAGTGGTTCTGCCTGCTTTCGAAACAGAAGTAATGAATAGGATTGGGGTGAATCCAGAATTTATCTGTGAATGGAATGGCGAAGTTTTCTTTGTTGTCATTAACCTGGGAGGAAAAAAAAAAAGAAAAAATTCTGAAGTTACTACAAGTCATTATTCTGAATGCAAGATTTATTTTTTTCCACAAAGTAAAATGCTTTTGTCAACATGGGAGACAGTTCTGGATGTTGTTGAATGCTGGGGGAACTAATGAAATTTTCAAGTAGAGGGAAAATATTCTATATATCTATACATATCTGCACGCATTAAGATGCATGTATACACACATATAAACACTTAGGCACACACAAATTCTCCTCAGAGTGTAACCAATAAAATGAAACAACTTTTATTGAGCTCCTGCTGTCATTAAGGGGTATCAGATTTTAAAACTTTGCTTCATTTAAGTCAGATTCAGTAGAGGCTCTGTACAGATTCTGTGCTGTAGTTTATCAGTGAGACTGAAAAAACTGAGTTCTTGCCAAATCTGGCTTTTCATAATATGGGTTCTTTGGAACTGGAACTTGCTCTTATCCTGGTATATATTGCATCTATTGCTTGAAAGGTTTAGGGATGTGTAGCCCCTCTGACACTGACCTATTATTTATTAGCATGTGAAGCATTTGATTACATGAGAAAGAGCTGATTGTGAGAAAAGTGATAATGTGCAAATCTTACATTTTATTTTCTTTCTTAAATTTTAATTTAGCTTTTGTGTATTTGTAATAAATTCTCAATTTATTTCTGTATAGCAATGGTGAGTTGGTTTTGCTGTACCAAGAGAAGATGGGGGAGTCTGCTTTTTTAGTGTATTAGTGCATGAAGAAATCTTGGAGTGGCATTGTAGGAGTCAACCATTCCTCTTGGAGTTACTCCTGTGGTTCTTCACATATCAAAGGCCTGCTGCTGCTTTCCTGAAAAGCAATAGTAGTCCTGAAAAGTAAAGACAAGTTCAGGAGCAAGGAACAAGATTTTCCAATTTTTCCACTTTTGTTGCCTAGTTGTATCTCTTGGGAGTTGACAATGAGCTCAAATATCTTGAAGTACTGCAGAAAAAAAAGTAGAGAGGCACTTGTCCGTGAAGTTAATTTGTTTCTCAGTGGGTGATGTGGGACTAATGTACGTGGTGTCAGGCTGATGAAATAATCTTCTGTGCTTAATTATTCCAAAGTCCTGAATACTCCTTCAAACACAGTCTGTTAGAAAGGCACTTGTTCATAACAAATTCTAGTTACAGTATCAGCTTTTAAAGATGTGAAATTAAATCAAGAGACTTTGAATTAGGAAGGGGGAAGTATGCTGTAGCTCTGTATGTATGTGGTACTGACAGTCATAAAAAGGATTCCTAAATGTAAAACGAGGAAAGTGATGGTGGAAGTCTCCTTGTCACACCTGAATGAGTCATTTACAACATAGGACTTCAAATCCCATAAAACATGTGGGATGGGGGGTCACAGTGATAAATAGTGAACAACATGCTTGTTGATTCAGTCAGTTGTCTTAGGAGCAGATCTCTAACCTGTTGTAGTGGCTTGAGTTTATCGCCAGTAAAACAAATTCTGAATTGTGTTACTGTTGTTTGCTATCAGCTGCACCACTTCATATGTCTGTGTGTTACTGAATTCACTAAGAATTCAGTAGTTGTTCAGTAGTAGGTAATTCACAAGTTAAGAATGTGGAAACACTGCTAAAAATGTCCTCCTTAGCATTCAGTACTACTGTATTTGTGTCAGAATATATATCTACAAAATACTGCTGTCCATAATATCCGACCTGCTGTGTTTTGTATCAGCAAGTGTGACCAGCAGGAGCAGGGCAGCGACTGTCCCCCTGTGCTGGGCACTGGGGAAGCTGCACCTCAAATCCTGGGTTCACTTCTGGGCCTTTTGCTTCAAGAAGGACATTGTGGGGCTGGAAAGAGTCCAGAGAAGGCAATGGAGCTGGGGAAGGGTCTGGAGCACAAGTCTGATGAGGAGCAGCTGGGAGAGCTGGGGGTGTTCAGCCTGGAGAAAAGGAGGCTCGGGAGGGACTTCGACTCCGGCTAAAATGCCGAGAGCCCACACACAGATCCAAAATTTCTCAGAGAAGGAAAAAAACCTCGACTTTTGTGATAAGGATTACAAGCAACTGTTTATTAACTATTTCACAAGCAAAACAGGCTCTAACTTAGAATATTAAGTATTCACTACTACTACTGCTAAAATCAGAGCTTAAGAGTTTAAGAGTGAGAAGTTTGATAGATGTTACAGATACCTTTCTCCCCCCACCCCTCCCTTTTAAGATCTTTCACCTTCCCCCAGCAGCTCGGGAAGGCAGGTGTGTGTGTGGGGGGGGAGTTACAGTCAGACGTGGTCTTTGCTGCTGCTCAGAAGAGAGAGAGTCCCACCCCAGCTTTCCTCATGGGGTCTTCTCCAGGGAAACAGTCTGTTACAAAACTACTTTGTGGATTGTACTGACAACAGCTTTCCAGGTATTGTTGTCACATCCATCACTTTCCCATAGGTGCAGTCATTCAGGTGCTGCTTGGCTGCTCTAGTGTGGAGCAGTGCTCTTCTTGCCATGGCCCACAGGACTCCATCAGGACCCCCTGCTCCAGACATGGACATCAAACATCCCACAGGATCACAGCCTCTCTTTTTCCAGCACTTATCTGCTCCGGCGTGGAGTCTCCCACGGGTTTGCAGGTGAATCTTTGCTTCCTATGATCTGCCACAGGTTGCTGGGGCTCTATTCCAGTGTTTAAGGCATCTTCTCTTTCTCCTTCCAACCTTGGTGTTAATCAAACTTCTCACTCTCCTCTCTCTTAAGTGGCCATGATGTTCTGCCTTGCCTTTTTTTTTCTCCTCTCCTTCTTAAATATGTTCTCACAGAGGTGTTACCAGCTGACCTTGGCCAGCTTGGAGCTAAGAAATTTCCTGCAGCTTCTTTAAGAAGGCTCTCTCATAGTCCCCCCAGCTAATAAAAAACTGACTACTTAAAACCACAACACCTTGTCACTCATTCCAACTCCCTGAGAGGAGGGTGTAGCCAAGTGGGGGTCAGGCTCTTCTCCCAGGTAGCAAGTAACAGGACAAGAGGAAATGACTTCAACTTGCACCAGAGGAAGTTAAGATTCGATTTTAGGGGAAATTGCTTCATTAAAGGGTCTGTGAAGCCTTGGAACAGACTGCACAGGGAAGTGGAGATAAACACCTCCATCCCTGAAGATGTGTAGATGTGGCACTTGGACATGTTTTAGTGGTGGACTTGGCAGTCTTTACAGTTGGACTCAGTGTTGTTAAGGGTCCTTCCTAACCTGTAGGATCCTAGGATCATAGATGAGTAGCAAAAAGAAGCTTTGAACTGTTGAGTTGAGGGCTTATGAAGTAGCAAAATGTGCTGCAGAGCGAAGTATTAGTACGATTTCTGTAGGCAAATAGAAGTGAATGTTGCGTTTGGGTGGCATGCCTAGAAGCTAAATTCCATTGCTCCATATATTAATATCAAAATAATAATATACAGAATTAACAAATTAGCTTAGTGGTCAGGCTAGTCTACCAAAAAGGCTTTGGATGCAGGTCTGAGCTGCTTTCAAGGGCATTAAAACCCTCACCGTGAACAAATTGTCTTTTGTGCAGAGCCTGAGAAATTTTGAAGGATGTTATGAATTACCCTTTCTTTTTTTATTTATACATAATATAAAGAAAAAATAGCATAATATAAAGGAAAATTGATAATTCTCTCCATGTCCTAGGCATATACTGACTATCTGTGGGAACAGACAAATCCTTTCTTTCGTTATTTATTATCCCAAAACCATTTTGGGATAGACTTCCTTTGAAAACATATAGCATACAAGGTTCACAGAAGTGTCTGTGTATATGGATGTTTTAATTGAGTCTTCATTTCTTACTTAAAAACTTAGAGTACTATTACACGTTATTTGGAGGAGAAAAAACCACATGGTGAATTATTTTAGGTGACTTTCAAGATTGTACCAGAATATGTGGAATACACTCCCCTGGAATACATACTCCTGGAGGAGTTCTTGATATGGATATCTCTTGTAGATAAAAAATGCCCTGCCAGTGTGTTTTGTGAGCTGTTGCAATTCAGGCATATAAAGAGAAATTGGGGACACACATGAGAAGCTGCTGTTGTAGAGCTTTATTTGTATTGTTCTTGCAGTACTGGTCACAATAAAGGGTTGCATAGTGAACAGACTATAAAAGAAGAATATTAAAACATGGCCTGAATTTTCAGTGATGCTGATAGGAAAGTCAAATCTCAGCTTGGGTTGAGAGTGGAAAGTGACATCAGGGGAAGCAAGGGCTTCTGCTCTTAAATTAAAGATGGTGAAAAACGTGCAGATCTTCAATGGGCCATTCAGAACAAGCAGATACACCCAACATGGACATAATAAATGTGGCCTTTGCCTTGATTTTCAGTGAAAATGTCTCATAGCCTGTACCTAGAGACAGGGTTTAAGAAGGAGAGGGTCTACAAATAATGGAGGATTGTCAAAAAGGGAATCTTTTGAGAAATCTTAAGCAATACCATCCAAGGTTGACAAGGTAGCTCTCATATCATTGAGAGTACTCTCCATCAACTTTGAAAAGTCATGTACACTGAGGAAGGGTTTCAGTGACTGGAGAAAGGCAAATGCTTCAGACATCTGTGAAAAAGTGCAAGAAAAACGATCTTAAAAATGAAGATCACTTTTGTCCCAGGAAAAATCTTGGAGTGAGTCCCTTCAGAAGCCACTTTGAGCACATTAAGGTGAACAAGATGATTGAGAATACCCAGCAGATACATAGCAATTAGTGGATTGCACTCTGTGGAAAAATTACGAGATCCATGGATGTGGAGATACAAGGGGATGGAAGAGTGGACCAGCAACAGCCTTGTGAAATTCATCAAGGACAAGTGCAAAGTCCAGTACCTGCAATGAACACCTCAATGATACAGTCTGGAGACTTCTTTGTAGGGAAGCAGCTTTGCTGGAAAGGTCTTACAGACCTTGGTGAACTGCAAGCTAAACATAGGTCAAGAGTGGAAGAAGAATTGGGTGCTGACATCAGGAGAATAAATGGGTGGAAAAAAATGGGTGTAGGGAAAATCTGATTGGGTTTAGGCCCGAGTTGGAGGAAGGAAGTTCAGATAAACATCAAAGAAGATACAGCACTCCACACACACCTGTCCAGAATTTCTGATGGCTAAATCAAATGGCTGATGATAATTTCTCATTTTCTCTCATGTCTCACATTTCTAATCAAGAAAGAGTCTTGTCAGCTATTAGAAAAAATTGTCTTCACTTTTATCTGAAGCAACATGCAATATTAAAACAAGGATAGTGACTAGTTCATACTAGTCTCGAGGGACTTAACCAGTGATGGTTTAGAAGTTTCTTATATATTTTTAATGAGTGGATTTTTTTTCGTGTAATGGTTATTTTTGGAATTTTGGTTTTTCAGGATGAGTGGTTTTAATATTGCTACTTTACTGAGATATTAAGGACAAAAGCGGGATGAATGGGATGTGTTTTGCAATGATCTGGCAAATGAATCATTGTTAATAATATAGACTCTGTTTACTGATTTTCATTTAAGAGAAAAAAAAAAAAAAGATAGCTGAAGAAATGCCAGAAGCAGCCTTTGTCTCATTTCTGTAGGGAGATGCAGTTGATACACTAGCTCAAAGTGTAGTAAATTTAAGAGCTTCTTGTCTATAGTGAATATACTGAAAAGGAGTTGATATAACTTGCCTATTAAATCAGAGGAATTCAATTAACAATCTTTAGATGTATTCCTCAATACAATTTTAGCTTCTATAGACACAGTTTATAGGGACATTCATCAATCATTTTTACATTTATTATTGCATAATATAAGTGTGTTTTCATTCTAGTCTAGGAAATGAAATTAAAAATATCTAACTAATAAGCAAAATCTAATATTTTTCATTTTGTTTTTGTCATGGATTCAAGCATATGATCTAAATTAAATCTTTAAAAACTGTAAGTGGCATTGCACCGAGCAGCAGTTATGTGAAATTGGAAAGATTAGCTTGTTTAATGTGTTTGCTTATCTTTAGCATTTAGATTTAGCTGTTCTTTGTGTCAGAGTTGTTTATTTACACTTTCAGGTTTGTAAGTAAATGTCACCTAAGGCTTTATTGTGCTGAAGATAACCCATAATATGCACGGGTGTGGCTAATCGGTTGGTTTTACTGCCATTTCTTTCCCTAAATCTCCTGGGGCCCTGCTTTGGTGTGATTATGGGGCAGGTGTGGCAGAGCAGAGTTTAGGATTTCAAGGCTTTTAGGGCTTCAGTTCTGCTTCCAAAGCTGAATCAATGTCATGTAGGGAAAGTCCTTTTGGGGTTTTTGTGTTTTCACTGCCAAGTGCAGCAAAAATTAGAGAGTCAGTTGGAAAGAAATGAAGGCAATGCAGACAGCAATCATCGGATTCAACTGGGTTTTCTCAGAAAGGTCAATGAAGATTTTAGCATGGGCATTCCCAAGGTCACACAAGGTACTGTCAGCAAATCTCAGCCTTCCGGTAGCACAGTTTTTCTTCCCCTCTTCTGTGCACAAACCAATCTTCTTTTAAAGAACTACAACCAGGCTCTAAAATCTTTGTCCCTTTGTGCAAGATTCCATTTTTTGCCTGCATACTTCTGAAATGCACACCTGTTAACAGCTTTACATATTTCAGAGATTGAGATTTAAAAAAAAACCAACCTAGTCACATGTACATGCATGCTGTGCATATACATATCTGCTCTCAGTTGAAGCATGTTTTATTCCTTGTCCTTCACATTTGGATCCTGAGCCTATTAAAGTCATGTATCTGTCATCATTTCAGTTTTTCTGAACTATTTTTTGAGACAAATGAATTACTTGTGTTACTTCCAAAATGGGACCAGTCATTATAATAAATTACCTCTTTGGACTTATTAGCAGCCAGTTTTCTTTTTGAAGCTGAAGAGAGTTAACTCCTCTGCAGCTCTTTGACCAGGGAGTTCAGTGCTGAGACAGGTTTCTGTGCCTTTCCTTCCAAGTCGTGTGATGGTGAGAGGAAACCTCTCACATGAGAGGGTTCAAATAATAGAAGCACTTACATCAAAACAGTGGGAAACAGGAGCACCCATATTGAAACAGTAGGAGACCAACAAGGGGAATAAATTAGATGTCACATTACTATCTGACAACATCATGGGAGCACAAGAAGTTTGATGAACTGCCTTCCACCATCTGTCCTCTTGTACTAGCACCAGAAGATTTTCTGAAACAGATTTCTAACTCAGTGCTCTTCCCTATGGCCTGGGTGCTGGATTGCCTTAATCACTTTGTCTTACCCTGTGAGATAAGCCCTGAACAATGACTGTATTAAAATAGAAGTTGTGGAAATTTCTCTTGTCTTAGTAGGGTTTGCTGTTCCTGTAACTCTGCCTCACAGTGAGACACATTTTCTACCTTTCCAGTTCACTTCATGGAACAAAAGCAGTTTAATTTATCTTTTGGTTCAATTACAGAGCCATTGCTGACCTTGGTGGAATATTTTGGTTTTGTCACAAAACATTGCCTTCAAATTCTGGAAGTGTCAGTCACAGTACTTCTACCAGTGAAAGAGCTGCAGTCCTGTGGAAGACAGAATCTAAACCTGATGCCTCTGGCAATCTGACCTCTACTGATTCACTTACCATTATAATCTAGTTAGGATTACTTGTGTCAGTGAAAATGCCCTTTTTGATGACAGCTACTGCTATGAGAAGGCTGAAAAAGAGTAAAAATGTGTTCTTTCTGGATAAAGTTCACCATAGAAATGATTTAAAGCCCTCCTAAGATGATTTAAGAATTCTATCTGAGCCAAGAAATTAATTTACCTGTTTTTTTTTTTTTCTAAACTTGATGCGTACAGGGTTCATCCTTCCTCCTCTCAGTGTCATTTAGGGGATTGCTTTTTGGGTTGTTTCTCTCATGCCTTCTTGAAATGTTGAAAAGTACTTGCAAGGCTGTCCTTTGGAAGGCTGAGAAGCTGCTGTAATCTCTGTGATGACACTCTAATTGGATAATGCTTGTTGTGAGATCTCCAAATTCATAGTGGAAGTGAGGGCACTTCTCTGGAGCTCAGACTAGAGGAGAGGTACTGCTGAGAAATGTGTATGACAACTGCCAAGGTGCCAGTAAGTGTTCCACAGCCAACTTATTAAATCCTTTAGTGTCCTCAGTCAATTCAGGAGTGAAACAAGCATTTTCTTTTCTTTTCTTTTCTT
>WEIV01021677.1:58896-224704 GCA_013390005.1 Calyptomena viridis | reverse complement strand
ACCCTAGGGTGGAAAGTTGTTCAGGATAGGAGTTATCATTTTGTGTTCTGTCTGTCTAATGGGACTTTGGTTTCTGGCTGGCAGTCCTAGGTAATTATCATAATCTGAATATCTGTGTGCCTATAGCAGGGTAAAATACATCTTTGTGAGTGTATGTTACACATTTGATGTGAGAATAAATCTCTGATTAAGATGTGCTTAAGCACACACTATGCAAGTATGTATCTTCAGAGATGCAAGCATGTGCTGGTATTCACACACAACCACAGAAATACAAAGGCAACAAACAAACAGAGACCTCGAAATCAGTAGGAAATAAGCTCTAGTTCTTCTTTCTGTTGTTGGATAATAAGTTGGGGTTTGTCATATATGGTTTACTTGATAGCTCTTTTAACATTTATGCCAATGTTTTACATGCAAAAGATAGACCTTGCAAAGAGCTGTTGATAAAGTGATCTTTTAAATCATCCCTAAACTCCTACAGTCATCACCTGCAGAATTATTAGATATTGCAGCTCAGCTGTGGAGCGTCCCTAGGAAATGAGAGCTGGGGAGAACAATCTCTATGTGTGTGTATGCATGAACAGGAGCACCTTTTGGAGTACATGGTGTCAATAAAAAAACCCTGGTTTTCAGCTACCACTTCTCTGATCAGAATATGAATTAGGCTACAGAGAATAGCCAAACAACAGAAGGCACAGTATTATTCTTATCATACCCATCCTCAATTTTCTTCATCTTGCTAATGTGAAAGACACATGAACCATAGTAGTGACAGCCTAAAATAAAATGTGAGAAGTAATGTTTTGGAGTGCATATGCAGCAGAGGATTTGGTTTTGCAATTTTATAAAAATTAATAATGGGTAAAAAAATCCCCTCTTTTGAGGCTTGTTTGCATCCTCCTGCTCCTGCGTGTGTTAAATCCAATTTGCATAATTATTCCCACATGTAACCTGTTCTTCTAAGTCAGCAATAGTGAACCCATTTTCTGATTCTTGTAAAATAAGGAAAGGTGTTAAAGAAATACCTGTTCTACACCAGGATTCTCCTTTTAGAGATTTAAATATTCTTTACGCTTTGTCATTGCACACTAAAATGCTTAGTGTCTTTTCTCAGCTTATAGCTTCTCTGTAGTTTTCTGTTTCAAAGTGCTGTTACTCTTTAACAAGAATATAGCTTTAGGAACTCTCAGGGTCTGCCTGAGAGGAAAAATTAAAGGCTTTTCTTCCTCTTCTCACTATTAGACAAGTCACTAGAGCCTTTTATTTCTGTTTCTCTATAGCTTACTTACTGCTCTTTAAAGTTAGATATTGTTTCTAGCTTGCTACACTACCCCAGTGTTTTACTATCGGTTTTGAACTTTAGAGGTTGTGATTTGTATGAATTTAATGCTTAAGGGGAGAAAAGGTCAAGTTGGCTACTCTAGAAACTAAAATACTGGATTTTGCCAAGAGTTGTAGACTCATATAATCCTTAAGGTTGGAAAAGACCTCTAAGCTTGTCAAGTCCACCATTACCCCAGCCCCATCACGTTCACCACTAAGTGTGTCCCCAGGTGCCACATCCACTCACCTGTTGAACACTTCCAGGGATAATGATTCCACCACTTCCCTTGCCAGCCTTTTCCAATGCTAGTGGGGCAATTTTCCCGAGTCAAGAAACCCAGCTATTTTAGTGGCACTGGAAATCATAATATTTCAAAACCACCAGTAACCTGCACAGATAAGTTGCTCTACATGGCAATTGGGATCTTTTAATTTCCTGGAAGCATAGACTTTTAGATGCATTATCTGCAGTAGCATGTCCCAGATGGTTCAGCTCGTAAGTCTAGAAGTGCAGAAAAATGAGGACATTCCTTTGTAGCATAGCAATGTCCAGGGCATTACGTGAAGTTTTATCTGGCCAAGAAATATGAAGTATCATTGCTGTTGTATTGGAAGTCACTATGGTTTTTAGGAAGGAGAGAGAAAAAAGAAGTACAGCTTGTTAGGTGGGAAGAAGGATTTTTTCAGGTGTTGCATGTGCATGTAAGATTTGTGATGCCAGTTTATTTTGGTGTAAGTCATATTCAAGTGTTCTGGAGATTCTGCAATTTAAGCAATAACTCTCTGGAATGGTGAATTTAATGAGCAGAAAAGGAAATACAATCAACAGTGCTTTATATGAGGTTTTTCATCTAAGCTGAAATAAAATATTGTGTGCACTTTGTTTCCATTGTTATGCTATGCATTTGGAAGAAATAGATCTTCATATTGCTGCAATCTCTTTTCAAATACTTGCATTCTTTATTTAGATATAATTCTTTCATATGAATTGTTGATGGGTGCCATATTTTACCCCACTGAACTATTTATCTCAGTGTTATTATTAAGCCTAATGAGAAAAAAAAATACAAACCAAACCATTGGAAAGGAGGAAACCTGACTTCTGAGTATGGCAAACACTGAATGTCTGCAGCAAACAATGCCTTCTGCAGGAATTGTAGGTGCTCAGCACTGCTGAAAAGGAAATTCTGAGTGTGTGCTGAGTGTGTGTGGTTTCTGTTGACTTATACCAGTTTATTACCTGTTCCTTGGAGACATGGTAGATATTTATTAGAGAGGTGCAGGACTGATGCATACAGTTTTTGTTCGTTGATGGTTTGTTTTCTGAGGTCTGTGTCTTCTCTGTCCCTTTTGCCACGACTATAAAAAAAACTGATAGAGTGATTTTGCTTGTGGGATGGGATATTTTGGTAAGAAGGACAGACAGAATATGGACAGCCTCTGCAAAAGGCAGTCAAAGTGTTAATTATTAGGTTTGGTGTGAGGATTCACTTTATCATTTTGGTGATTCCAAATCACTGGATTCCTTCCCCAGGACATAAGCATACTTGTTTTCTATAGACAACACCACAACACAATAAGGGTTGTCCCATCTGTTCCCCTTTGTGTCACATCAGTTCTGTGGTAGCAACTGCTCAGATGGAGAAGTGATACCAGAAAAAGCATTTCTTGGTTTTTAGTTGTCCTGCAGTGATATATCTGTGATTGAAATGGGAAAAGATTAGCACCATGAAATCAAGTAGCTCAGTAGGACATCAGCTGGGAGGCTGGGAAAGAAGCATGAGGAAAATATGTGTTTTTCCACAGTAGACATAGAACTGCTATAGGAAAATGTCAGGCTAATCTCTTCTTCACCAAGATGCTTTCTAAAAAGCTGAGATGTGGGAGTGAGTAATAGAGAGACATCCCTTTCAGTGATTCTTCCTGTGAGTCCTGTTCTCTTCTGTGGAAATGAGAAATGATTTTTGTGTCATTAAGCACAGAGCATGGAGTCCACCACTGGTATTTAGGAATAATTCTTATTTATCTTTTGGTGGTTTTTATAGTCAGATCACAAGAGTCAAGACATGCCCGAATACCCAAGTGAATGGATGTCTGGAAATCTCTCTGCTGTGTACACTGCAACATCCCTGCTTTTAACTGGATTAAGCCAATCCTCTCATCTTTCTTATGTCTTTTCAGATATTTTTTAATTCCTTACTAATTATATAAAAGTAACCTTTTCAGTGGCAATAGTAGTGATCCTTTTGTGTCTGGAAAGCTTCTCAAAAGCTGTGCATTGTTTCTGAGGTTTTTGACCACAGATCAGTTTAAAATACATATTTGCATTCGGAGAAGTGTATTGTCACTTTAAACTTGAAGCATTTTTCGTGACCAGTTTAAATGAGCTTGACCTTAAAATAAAGTTCTTGCATTTTAAAATAATGTTGTACGTAAGAACATGGTATCCCTTTCTGGTGGCATCACAGTTTAGTAAGTAGCATTACTTTTGGGTGATTATGTGTAAAGGTAAGCTTTCTACTCACTCATTCTGCCACAGCACCAGTCCTGTTGTGCATTCTTCCCAGTGCTTGGGAAAGGTGGAGCAGCTTATCAAAGAAGTTTAATCCCTTTGTTGGCTGTTACCCATCCTAATTTTTTCAGTATCATATGAGGTATTAACTTGCCTTTGTCAGGGAGGCTCTGCTATAATAAGCTGTAACTTTTAGTGTGCGGGAAAGGTTGTACTTGTTCCTGAGCATGTGCACATGTCTGTGCATTTGTGATGAGTCTGTAGGGGGCTTTCCTGATCAGAGGTGCTTGAGTAGCATTGGAAAAGGTGACTAAAAGGTGATATGAAGAGCTACCTGGTGACAGAATACAAGCATTTAAACTATTGTTTTGCACCTTCAGGAAACTTGGAATATGGCTCAAGAGTGAAACTTACTTTCAACAAGACCCCATAGTGTGTAACTTAGGTGGAAAGAGGACTGAGCTTGCATGGTGGCATGCATCACACAGCAGAGAGGGTCCACAGATTTGGCCAGGCTGCAGGTTTGGAATGCTGAAACTTAGCTAGAAGGACAAGTCTTTGCTGCATGGCATCTCCCTGCTAAACTGGGATGTAGAATCACAGAACCAATGGGTCAGTTTGGAAGGGACCGTTTGCTCACTGGGTCATTTGGTCCAACCTCCTTGTTCAAGCAGAGTCATCCTGGAGCACATGGCACAGGATTGCATCCAGACAGTACTT
Source organism: Calyptomena viridis (assembly GCA_013390005.1). Lineage (NCBI taxonomy): Eukaryota > Metazoa > Chordata > Aves > Passeriformes > Eurylaimidae > Calyptomena > Calyptomena viridis. The sequence continues at coordinate 220,146 of WEIV01021677.1, read as the reverse complement.
GAATATCTCCAGTGAAGGAGGTCTTTGTTGAAATTTCTCCATTTCCTTCTTTGAAGATACGTGTGTGTGTTTACACATAAAAATATATGTGTGTGTGTGTACATACGTGTATGAATATGTAGAACTTACTATATATAACTAAGAAAAAAATCAATCTGCTGAACAGAGTGGTAGAAAACATGTAATAATGGGGAACATTGAAACTGTGAATTTTAAACATGGCAGCCAAGAAATTCAAAATTATGTTCCCTGCAGCAACTGTAATTTGTCTATGCTGGTCATAAATATGAAAGTATAAATCTAGAAGCATACACACTAATATAGGAAACTTCATTATGTGCAAGGGGGCTAAGTTACAGTTATAAATTTGCAAATTTGAATTTCATGCCTGTTACGTGTTTAAATTTCCTATGATAACGTTGAATTAATGTAGTTTCACCACAGAATATATTAAGACAGACATAGTTATTACAGAACTGTAGCTTTCGTTTTGTTGAGAATATAATGTTGCATTAAAACTGTATAGTTTGTGTAGATATTTCTCCAGAGCATGGGCAATGCAGAACTGTTAAAGTTTGACAGCCAGAATGCTGCTAAGTCTCATATTTTTCTGACTTAAACTGGTGATTGCAGCAAAGCATGGCTGGATTTTTAATAGTTTGGCTGCTGTGGAGTTGCTAACCCAGTTTTTGGTACGTGTCATTGTTACCTTGCCGTTGTATTGCCACTGTGAAAATGCAAGTACAGCTTTTCCTTCTGCTGTGTTTGTCACTTGTTTTGTTGTGTTGCCCCATCTGCAGCCAGCAGGCAGCAGGGCAGGAACTGGGTGAGCAGCCACAGCCCAGAACTTCTCTTGTCCCCTCTCCGTGTTGCACTCATGGTTACTGCAACTGGGGCAAAGTGTGGAGATTTTTCCTAATGCCAGATATTTATGGAGAGTGCTGGTGTTCATCCTGGTTTTGAGGACTTTGAGCTGAAGACACTTCATGGCCTCGTGCAGGTTATTCGCTGGCACTGCCTGTGCATTATCCCCAGGTGGTTTTCCTCCAGACTGTTGGGTTCTGCCATGTATTTTCTCTCCTGTTCTGCTGTAAGATACCTGGATCCAGCCTAGCTGATGATCCTTTGCTGAATGCAAATGAATAGAGACTCCTCTTGCAGGGACCACTTGATTCCTGCTGCCAAAGTGTCCAGAGTAGTGCCCTGATGTGGCAATATATGCAGAGCCCAAGTATTTCCTATTTTGTGCTGACAAATGAGTTCTGATGAATCCTGTTGCTGCTTAAGACAGCTGTCCCCCAAAGTCTCAAGCTGCTGCAATACTTCATCCAGCATGTATTAGCCTAAACCACTGAGAGGAGCAATTTTCAGATGGCCACAGCAGTCCATGAACTGCAGCAGTGGAAAAACAGGCACATGTTTGTTTTGTCAGCTGCTGCAGGGGCAGTAACCAGGTGGAAAGGCAGAGCAGAGAGGTGGGGATAAGGAATGCCTTAAACTATGACAAACCCATATAGAAGAGTTACAGCCCTGTGGTTTTGGTGGTGCTCTCCTTAGGTACATCTGAGCATGGCCAAGGCAGACTCACAGAGCAGGGTATAACACTGGTGTCCAGCTACTCATTTCTGTACTAAAATTAGCATCCTGAGAGGAAAAAGCTTGCAGTTTTAGTAAGTATTTGGCTTATTTATTAGCCAGAGGAGGAAGTGTGACTAGTGACTCATAAACGTGTATCACTGGAGGTGGATCATCATAAGCTCCTTTTTTACAATATAAAAAAAAGATAGTAATTCAGCAATCCTAAATGCTTTCACCATGGGTGATTTAAAAATGCGATGTCATTATTTGCAATATTTCCTACAACACAGACTTAGTGGAGTCCTATAGATAGTATAATTGCTGGGGAAGAACTCTTTTTTCGTGATGCTGTTGAAAAATGTCAGAGATAGTACACTGCAGTGTTTGAAATGGAAAGTAAGCAGAACATTTAAAGTAGCACTGTGGTGGCAAAGCTCTGGTGGAACCAAAAGGAGTGGTGCAGAGCAGTCTGTGCATCAGCAGTGCTCTCTGCCACTCCAGGCCAGTGCCTCACTGCACCTCTCTGCAGGTGGCATCAGTTCTACCTTTTCCTAAACCTCTTTTCAGTTCCCCAAAAGCCTGAGGAGGATGGGTCAGGGAGTGGAAGGAGGAACAGCAGGGCTTCCAGGCTTGGCTGGCGTGCAAGGTTCTGGCCAACACACAGACTGCAGAGCCAAGTGGCATCCTGTTAGCTTCTCCAAGCATTGTGCTGGAGCACTCCTAAGCTGTGAAGAGGATGTAGCTGCAAGTGGTGGCTGGAGGTGACAGCTGAGTAGATTTAGTGGGAAGAACACATTGCTCCCAAGGGGAGACTTTGAAATGTCTGTAAATTCATAAGGAAATGGTCTCTGGAGTTGGCATTTACCTTGAACTTGGAAAAGGATCAAAGTCAATGGACTTTAGACCAGTCTGTTGTTAAAGAGCAGGAGAGTTTAGAAAGGATCAAAGAATGGCAAAGGGATCTGTTGTACCACAGTATGTGTTTTCTGGGGTGCCTGAATACAAACTTTAGATTTTCATTTTGATTTTCCAGTTGGAGACTCTTTTACTAGCCTATTCACATTTTAGGTGTACCTAATAAACTGTTATGTATCTCGTGTAGCTCTACAACAAACAGATCAATACATTTGAGAACTAGGAATTTTATCCTTATACTAACTTTAGTGTTGATATAATACTCACTGCAATATTGACTGCGGCCAGGTGGTGAAGGGACAGTATAATATAGGATTATTGCCTTGCCTTTTACCATAAAAGATTTTTCTGCATTATAAGGTTCTGAGGAAAGTTTATTACCTAATAATAAAAAGTTATGCTTATGTTATGTTTTAAGCATTTGTCTTTCCAGTCTTTGTAACACACACAGCATATCTAGGCTATTGACACCATGAACTGAGTCAAAGAAGCAGTTTTCATATACAATTGATAATCCAGGAGAGCCAAATCCTACAGTTCATTACATCTTTAAGCAACTTTTCTCCCATGGAATTTGGCGACACTGGTAATTCAAGTCAAACTGTTCCAATTACATTTGCAAGATCTGATGACATTGGGTCCTTGTGTACATCTCATTTTAAGTGGGAAAAAGAGTGCTGTCTTCATGTGCTTGACATAATCCTGCTTCTTTTAGAATCAGTAGCAAATATTCACTATAAATTTTGGGTGCTCTATTCCTTTTGGGGTTTAGGGCATTACTGAGTTACTTGAACATGTAATTATTTTTCTTTAGTGTCCTTGTACCTGTGTGAATGGAAGTAGGTGCCTGGTCATGCTTAGGCTCATGAGCCCCATCATCTAGTTGAAATTAGATGTCTTGAAGCTGGGAGTTCATTGACTTTTGGATTAGTCCCCACAAGCTTTGAAGTGCGTTCAGGAGGTTCCTGAAATATGGCAGTGGTAAATATAGTGGTAGATGGAGCTGAGGTAAGAATATAGGGGTCTAGTGCAGGATTATAACTTTATTTCCACTAACACATGTATCAGGTTGTTGACTGAGGAGCATCTCCAGCATTTGCAGCTGTGACTTTTGTATAGCAGAGATGTTTGCATTTCATTCATTAGTGTTTTATCAAAAGCTCTTTTGTGATGAATTTGTTGTGCAGGGTTTGTTGGTTTTTTGGTGTTTTTTTTTTTTAATTTGGTGTACAGCATATGAATTCATTTGACAACTTTATTCCTTTAACAAGTTGGATAATCATTTCTGATTCACAATTTTATTCACGAGGGGGGTTATTAATTTAAAACTTGCACTCTATTCCCTATCAGATATTTATTGACTGGTTTACACTCTACAGAACAGTATTTGAGTAAATCAGCATGCTGTAAACTTGCCTTATTAACAGGTTTATTGCTTTAGCACGTACCTGCTTAGTTTTCCACTGCTCCATCATAAAGCATTCCCAGACATGGAATGCATTTTTGAGGGTGTCCGTATGGGAAGTTTTATACATATAAACAAAATAATAAAAAAAAAAGATGTTTCCTCCTTCAGACTCCAGCAATCTTGTGCAAAAGTACCTTTTTTCAACTGCAGGATATTAATGGAAGACAGAAGTAAGATATTGTCTTAAAAGGAGAGGATTACCATTTTCTGTTCTTCCAAGGGAGAAGCATCTCACCAAATGTGAGATCTAAAACCCACTGAGTTCAGGGAAGTTTCATCAAAACTGAAAAATTAATAATTATCTTCTATTGTTTCTGTTTTTGCAAATAACAAGTTACACTGTCTGCCCACAAGATCAAGTCTTTATGTCTGCAGCAAAGATGCCCCTTTATGTTTAAAAGCCTATTGTGGTACTTGTGTAATGAATAACTATGCTAACAGCAATACCTTTCTTCTTGTTGTAGATGTTGGTATGTCTATACTACTGGGAAGTAGACTGATCCCTCTTTTTAAGCCAAAGTGTTTTTCATATTATAACCTTTAAATAAGAAGATGCATATTGATAAGACTTTCTTGGAAATTTAACAGTATAAATAATCACCATATTGTGTTATGTAAGAATCATATAAAATACATGTAAATTTTATACCTGAATGTGTTAAGAAATTTGGAATCCCTAAAAATTCTGAAAAATGCTTTTAAAAATTGCAGTTCTACCCAGTGAATAATCACCCTAAAATCATCTCTGCCTTTTAAACAGCTCTGACCAAGAGTGTGTTCAGTCTCATAAATGCTGATTTTAGCAGACAAAACAAGTTTTTTCTTCTGAATGAATAAATCAAAGTGGTTATGAAGGGATCTTTAAAAGACACTTCCTAGTATAACATCTTGCATCTCAGTTGTTTATGAGGTCAGTTTGCACTTCAAAAAGCACTTCAGAAAGCCTCTAAAATATGTACTCTGTGTGTTATACAAAATTCAGAACAGTTGAAAGTATACTTACCAAGTCCAGTCATGTATAAAAATATGGTTTTTAATTTTTTTTAGCCACTCAGCAGATATCCACCTTTGATCAATGACATCTCCTTTTGGCTGCCTTCTGAGACGTACTCTGAGAATGATTTCTATGATTTGGTTCGAAGCATTGGTGGAGACTTGATAGAAAAGGTTGTCCTAGTGGATGAATTTGCCCATCCAAAGTAAGTAAAACTTTTAACACCTTCTTCCCGTGGTCAGAATATAAGTGATTCTGGAAGTGTCCTGTGCTGGGCCAGGAGTTGGGCTTGATGATCCTGATGGGCCCTTTCCAACTCACCAGATTCTGTGTTTCTGTGATTCTGTGAATACTTTAGATCTGTATACCAAGAAATTCTCAATTCTTACAGTGTTTACACATTTCATTTTTTAACTCCAAAACTTTTTCATAACAAAAAAAAAAAGATTATTTTTACTTTGGAAAAAAACCACCTATATTTCAGTTTTTTACTAGTATTGAGCTTTTGGTATTCAGACTACCCCAATGTCTTGTGCTCTGTTAGTCATACCAAGAGTGAGCAACTGCTTTCCTCAATACATCTGGCAGCGTGTGACACTCCTATCCATAACGTGTCTGATATTCCAGTCCTTCACAAACAATAAGACTGGTGTTTGTCTTCTTCTTTTCTTCCTTTCTTCTAGTCCTGATACACTAGCAGACCTTTAGTATAGATGTCAGGACTAATAATAGTTTATTGCAGAATGCTATTGTTGGTGTTCAACACGGAGAAAAATTAAAAAAGACTTTGTTCCTTTCTTTCTGACACTTATTTATATGGTGCTGAACAATCTCTCAGGTTTCAGAACACCTTATGAGTATAACAGCACTGACATGACCATGAAGTGCACAGGGTACTTGTCCAACTCATACTAACCAGTTGTCTCAAAAACTGAGAAGTTTCAGCTATTACATATGCACTGTTTTTTAATTTGCTGTTTCCAAATCAAGAAGTAGATAAACTGCTGACTACACAACTTTAAACTGAGGTTTAAAATAATTTATCTTCTTTGAGGCTTTTTAGCGCTGTAGAAAAGCAGATAATAAACCTAACTGCAGTGTTTTTTTGAAAGTGACAGGAAAATGCTTCATACTGTGCTCCAACACCTATAGATTTTTTTATTTTCTTTTTTCTACATCCAGGTATTTGACTCTACTGTTCCATTGAATTTGATGTGTGGTGCAGACTAGAGGAACAGATTGTTCCATGGCCTAGTTTTCATGGTGGTTCAGTGGATTTTTATTTCTTGGGTTTTTTTTCCCTTTTTACCCTTTTTGTGTGGTGTTACCTGTTTCTGCTGTGTGGAAAAAAAAAAGAGAAATGCAGATGGAATGTGGGCATCTGAAAGCTTTTAGTCATTAGTTCTTGAGTGGTCCTCTCATAAGGATCTTAACCCCATACTCAAAATGGTGTGTGCAGCAGAGGAATACAGGTTAGAATGAGTTAATGAGTGCTATTCACTGCTATGAACAACAAGACTGTGTCTTTCAGGGAAATCCAAAAGCAACTGTGTTGCTAATGTGGACAACTTCTTATTGTCACTTGGAGTGTGTCATAGTATCAGCACAGGTACATAGACAGTGAATGCTGCTCATGCAGATCCTACTGAAAATGTGTTTGATTGTCTTCTATCATGATGGCACAGTCAACATTTTTAGTAAGAAATGGGATGTTAAACCCATTTCTGGAACTGGTCTTTCCATTAATTCATGCTGAATGCTTATTGTATGTATAGCACCTCTGCTCATTGCCACTTTTTGTCTACATTCTTTCTGGTAATACCAAACAAACAATTATCTTTGGTTTTGCATGATTTCTTAGGGGAAAAATCCTATGTTTAGTGTAAGCAGCTCTTCCAAGTCTGAAGGTTTGGAGAAATCTCATTCCCTACTCCCTGAAACAGAAGCAGTATTGTTCTGTGATTACTCTTGCAGCTTATTGTAGAAATCCATATACACTGTGAGGGCCTGCCAGCAGCACTGCATCAGTCATGGCTCAACTCATAGGTTATTCTGTACTGAGAATATTGTGTGCCAGACTAGTAGAGTGGTGAGGTAGGGACAGGATGCACTACACTGGATTTCTTCTATGTGTGTTTTCTCCTTTGATATCCTTTGACACATCCAGAACATATAGCAGGGATGACAGGTGTTCCTCTGCAGGGAATACACCTCTGGTTCCCTCTGTGACTTCTGCAAATAGATGGGAAGGATGGCTGCTCACTGAGAGTTGTCACACAGATTTAGGACTTTATTAGGACTTCCTCTAAAACCATTAAACCTCACTCAGCAGACATCCACATATGTTTTGACAATACAAGAAAGAAAAATTTCTCACTTTCACATCTGAAGAATTTGGTATGTGACACTAATGGATTGTTGATAAGTGACATTGTAGTCCTCTTAGTTTCTTCAACTGCAACAATAATAAAAGAAATCTTTTAAAATGCCCTGGTAAAAATCCAAGTAGTTCTAAGGAGATTATCTACCACATTAAAAAGAGAATCATAAATAAAGGCTATAACATAATGGCTACTTCGCCCTTTCTCCTTAGAACAGGATGTGTGCAGATAGGTAACTTTTGAGAACAGATTATGTAAGCCACATAAGTAATTTTGCCTGATATCTAAAGGCTTTGGAAGACTGACTCTTTGAAAAGAGTTTTCAACTTAGTCTTAATTCCAAGGTAATCATCTTGTTACAGGAATGTTACAGTGGATTCTTTAGTTCAGTGTTGCAGAAAAGCCTCTGGGCACAGAAATTTACATAAGAGATCCTCAGTGTTGCTATGAATCTGTATGTTCCAGATCTAGATACTTGTAATCATTGTACTGAGTTTGTAGTGAATGTGCTGTGAAGGATGGGAGGAAAGTGTCTAGGATAGGAAAACCTGCAGTGCTGCTGTTTTGAATGTTAGTTACTTACAAGCAGCTTAATAAGTTCATGCTTGTAGTTAATCACTTCTAGAAATTAAAACTGAGATTTTTTTCATCCTTCTAAAAATTCCAGTTTCATGAGGAATTAGGACATTTGATAGTCTTATTTTCCTTCTTAAACTACCTTTCTTAGTTATAGGACTATAAAGATCGGAAAACAGAAAATGTTATACAAATAAAACTAATTTATAACACAAAAAGAGGTCTTTAAATTAAGATCTTTTATAGAGGTTGTCTGTGTGATACTACATAGTTCCTTTTCCGTGGTTCAGAAACCTTTCAAGGCTTTACAGGGCTTCAGAGTGATACCCATGCTACTGTACATTGCAGTTAAGGTGTGTATTAGCAGTAAAAATGTATTTCTCTACAGGGAAAATTAAAGGGATGGGGAAAATCATGAGAGAAGTAATTGTTTAAGCAAGGAAGAGATGCCTGAAATCTCTTAAATCAAGTAAATCTTGATTATCCACTTTGTAAGGTGATAATGTTGAGAGAACTTTCAGGGAAGCAATTAAAAGAGAGAGCAAGAAGTATTCTCATTGCTAAAAAGCATGAATTTAGGAGAATGCCAAGTTGCTGTGCTGGGGCAATTAAGAACCATTCCAGCCTAGATGCATCTTAGGTAAACTTATCTAAACAAAAAACAAAGCACAGCATTAAGGTAAACTGAGTAGTGTGTGATGTGTGAAGAAGGCTTTCCAGAAAATAAACTTGTTGTTGTTTTTTAGTCTGCAAAAAAAATTATTTTCGTTTCCTTACAGTGGAAATTAATTGTAATGGATGCTGGGCTAGTGGGACTAGATCAATTGTAAAACTTGTCAAGCAGAAAGCTATTTCATATTGCAATCATGTTACTTTGAGGTGGAAGGATAAGTATTCCCTATCAGAAAATAATGTACTAACAATAGTTAGGACATACAGATATTTCTGTGTTTCCCTCTCTTGAATGTTGCCATTTCTCGAAATTCCTGTTCACTGATGCAACGGGTGGACCTCACAGAGCAAAGAGATCCATGTGCTCTGTTCCAAGAAGAGAACCAATTTTTAGCAACTCAGTTGAGATAGATGGCTTTTGCATAAAGTGATTCTGGGTCAAGGATAACTGTAGAGAGATAACAGAAGATAAGAGCAGGAGTCTTCGGATGCACAAGAACTTCCTCCCTTTGCTTTCATCCCAGCCACTGCAAACATGTCTACGTGTTCCAAATGTTCCTTTTGAGTCAAAAATGTCAAACTAAAGGGAGACCATGGACATTTTGGGTGTCTGCAATCCCCATCCCACCCCCATCCACATTACACACATGTGTCTGCACAAGGTATCACATGAAAGGAGATACCCTGTGGATCTCAGCTGACAAACAGCACTTGGGTCCCCAGGCAGCTGTTCAGGGGGCTTAGATCCACAGTTAGAATGGGAAATCTGGGAACAGGGGATCCTTGAAAAGAGAGGTGCATCACCCCTGTGAGATACGGCTCTTGCCTTCAAAACATGCATCTGAGGGAGGGAGCAAGTAGTACATGACACTGAACCAGTCAGAGGGTAATTCTGTCAGCTATTGATACCTTCCCATTGCTTGTGGCTTAGAAGGCCATCACAGACCTGTACAACTGAATGTGGTTGGGAAAATAAGTCCTACTGTCACCTCATTCTTAGGATATTCTGGGAATCTAAATGTTGCTTCAGGCTTGTCTTGGTAACACAGTCAGGGTGTAACTTAATGCAAGATGAATAACACAAAACATGGCTGTAACACACCTGTTATTCAGGTATATAAAAAATCAGCCAGCATATGTGAAGAAAAATTTGTGACTTTGCTGAAGTGCCAAGGAAGCTGAGTGAAACTGTGGTGGTTTTGGCAAGAACGGGAGCAAGGCATCTGTAAAGTAAGCAGAATAGAGAGGAAGTGTTCTTTTGCAGTGAGCAAAACATTTTCCACAGCCCGTCTTGTGGATTTCAGCTATTTTTCCTTGATGCATTAACTTCAAACTGTTAGAACTCATACATTTGCTTGGTGGAACATATTTTTTCTGTGCATGGTCTGTGAATCAATTCACTGTGATTTGCCTGGTGTTGTCATATGCTGCATGAGCCCTGTAACCAAGCACTGGAAGGCAGTGGCTCTGTTTCTGCTACCTCACTGAATTATTTCTTTCAAATCCTTGGAGATCTTTAAGGACCTTTAAGTGTTACTGTGCAAATACATCATGAGTGAGGATTTGTAGCTGACATTTTTCCCTTTGGAACATTTTAGTGAACAAACATTTTGCAAAAACAAAAAGTATGTTTTGGACTGTATTGATACTAAAAGGATGAAAGAAAGCCAGGGTTTTTTCCTTACTTTTTGCAATGGCTGTTGTACCCTCCATATCTTTAAGTTCAGGCCTTCTATACCCAACTTGTCTAAGCTGTCTAATCATTTGGAACGACCTTCAGAAGTTAAATTGGAAAGTAATCTCCTTTTTAGTGGTCAAGACAGGTCCAGTTTTGGAAAGGAAACAGGTTTCACTGGCAAAAAGAAAGGCTGGCTGAATGGCTCTCAAAAGGTAGAAAGGTCTCTGGCCACTATGAATAAGCAAATTAAAACTGCTGCCTTGCAAAGAATCCCAGGAAGAGCAGTGTCTTGCATTTTGGTCACATTCAGGTAAGTATTGCAGCTGCCCAGGGATGGTAATGAAAGCATACTTGGCCAAAGTAATAAAGGAAATACTGGGTGATCACACATGATAGAATACATGGTAGAAGTGGGACAACCCAAGTTGTCCCTGATGAAGAAGACAGAGAGAGTCCAGGGGTGTGTACCTGTCCCCTACAATGCAGCACTGCAAAGAGAATCCAGAAATGCCAAGGCTGCTTATCTTTGCTTTGGGTGAGCCCTGACAATGTTTTTTCAGCTTGGCATGCCATGTCTCTCTTCTGTAAGGTACCTTGTGTAATCCCATCAGGTGTGATGGTATTCCATCCTCATTCTGAAAAACTGTTTTCTGCATTTTGCAGTGAGGTTGTTTTCTACCAGTCTGAGATCTAATTTTTTAAAGTTTGATACTAAAGTTTCTCTTTTGTTAGTAAGATAAGGGAAGGACAGAGGGCTATGGCTCCACAATTTCCTTTGCAAGGAAGATCCATAGTTAGGCTGAAAAAGTTACACTAAACTGTAATCAAGAGATGCACTGTGTCCTCAGTGGTACTTAAGAGGTAAATTTTTAATCAGAACAACTAAAAATACTCTGAAAAAGTAGTGTGGAGACAGTAAGGGGAAAAAAATTGATTTGCTGCATTTTGACGGCTATGCTGTTAAAAATGTAAGTGGGGAATAGGTAAGAAAGGATTTATTCTTGCCTTTGAGTCAATTACTTGCACACTTGTGGGGTGAGATCTGGACATTTGTCACAGTCTGTTAAATGAAGTGAGAGGAAATGTATTGGCTGCTGTGAAGGAGGAAGGTAGGTGCACTGTGGCACCATCTTTAGAGACTTCGGGAGTACTCAGATGACCTGTGTCTCTTCTTCACCAAACAGTAAAAGGAACAGTTCTCACAGCAGAGTCACATCCTATTGACTGCTGTGTTGTGTCAATGCATGCCCCTAGTTCCTTGTTGGTATATAGAAAAGACAATGAAACAGCATAATTTCTTTTTTATTGCCAGATTTTGCTCTTTTCCTTATCTAGAAAGAGATCAAATCAAATACTTTTAGATCTGGTTTATTCATTAAAGCTGGCTTGGTTTTGCCTTGTTTCTGGAACAGGTGAATTAAGCAGAATAATTCTCAAGTGCTGCTTTCTGCCAGTATTACGCAAATTAAAACAATCAGTTCAGTCCCTGAACACCTTGTTGTTCTTCAGCCTGAGCACTTTACAATTTGCTGAGGGATTCTTTGAGATTACCTTTAACTGCTGAACTGGCAAAATCCCAGCAGCAGCTTCTCTGCAGAAAATACAACCCACAAGCTGCTTTTGACAGTAGCTAGCAGAGGTTTTCAATTAATGACCTATGTTCTCCAGCTCTGGATTTTATTCCCTCCCATTTGGTCACATGAATATAAGACTAATATTTTTGGAATAGATTAATTGTTCATGGGAAACTCTATCAGAGGATACTCATTCCCTTCTAAACCTTTCTTCAGCTGTCACAGTAGAACATAACTATAAAGTGGCTGGCTAAAGCACTACAGTTGTACCCCCAGTCCATCTTGCCTTTTCCATCTCTTGTCCCAACCAGGATCAGTGCCATCTGTTTCCTCTGGAGAATAAGAACCTTTTCTGTCCTTCCTGCTGTAATCATACCAATTGCAAGGTCTTCCACATGTGTCATAGCAATGCTAAGCACAAATACAGGCTGGGCAGTGAATGCAGAGAAGGATTTGGGGAGGCTGGTTAATGAGAAGCTCCACATGACCCATCAGTGTGGGCATGCAGCCTAGAAAGCCAACCTGAGCCACATCAAAAGAGGCATGGGCAGCAGGTAGAGGGAGATGATTTTGCCCTTCTGCTCTGCTCTCATGAGACCCCACTTGGAGTACTGCATCCAGATCTGAGGCCCCAACGTAAGAAAGAGTTGGTTCTGTTGGAACAAGTCCAGAGCAGGGCCACAAAGGTGATCAGAGGACTGGTGCACCTCTCCTATTCAGACAGGCTGAGATGGTTGGGGTTGTTCAGCCTCGAGAAGAGAAGGCTCTGGGGAAACCTTGCAGCAGCCTTCCAGTACCTAAAGGGGGCCTGCAAGAGAGTGGAAAGGGACTTTTTATGATGGTATGTTGTGATAGGACAAGGGAGAATGGTTTTGAACTGGAAGAGGGTGAGTTTAGATTGGATGTTAGAAAGAAATTCTTCACTATGAGTGTGGTGAGGAACTGGAGCAGATTGCCCAGAGAAGTTGTGGATGCCTCATCCCTGAAAGTGTTCAAGGCCAGCTTGGATGGGGCTTTTGAGCAGCCTGGTCTAGTGGAAGGTGTCCCTGCCCAGGACAGGGGGGTTGGAACTGGATGATCTTTAAGGTCCCTTCCAACCCACACCATTCTGTGATTATTCTATGATTCTTTTGCCTTATGGGCTTCAGCTCAGAAAGCAAACATGTAATGGAGTTTGTGTGCATTTCACTCCTGTGTGCATGTCAGGCATTCCCTGGAGCCCCAGACCAACCCAACGACCAGTGGTGTTTGCTTGATTCACAGTTGGAGTGGCCCCAGCTACTCTTCAAGTTCTTCCTCTTTTTCCCTTTGAACATCAGCTGTGTAGAAATAGCAGCTGCATTCTCATAGCAGCAAAAATGACCATGCACTTCTATAGCACAAGCCATAAAGTGTTTTTTGATATGGAAGTAGACCTTTTCAGTGCTATATTTATTATCTGTACGTGTGTTGACTGGGATCTATCTTATTTCAGTGTGGATTCAGATACTTGATTGGGTTGCTTTGAGAGTTCCCCAAATAGCAGCTCCCTGCCCAAATCTAAGAGTGTCATGAGAGGAGTGATAAGTGGGATGGAGAAGTCTTTCCTGTAGAAAAAGCAAGCACTTTCAAAACAACTGTTTTACCAAAAGAAAAAAAAAAAATAAAATTTTTGCCTTATAAAAAAATCAGGTGAGTTCTGTGACATCACAACTTGTGACTGCTGGTTCAGACCTCTGGTGCCAGTGTTTATTTGAAAACTGTCTGATTGGAAAAAAAAAAAAAAGAATAATCTACAAATCAGGAAAGACAACCTCTACCTTCTTGCCTGTTCTCAGTGTTCAGACAGGCACCATACAAATAGCTGTTCTTAGTGCCTTGCTATTGAAATCTGAGGGTTCCTTCAAACCACTGTCTTCAAATCAATTGTGGGGCAGACAGTGTACTGTCCTTGGCTCTTCAGAGACTTCACAAAGAGAATTGCCTTTATAACTGAAAACAGTTTACTATAAATGAGCTTCAGCAGGAGTCCCATTATTCTTCTTTGGTGGGAGGCTGGTGGCTAACACAGGCTTGTGGGAGGGCTGGTATTCAGGAAAGGCAAGAGATGAAGTAACCACAGGTTCCCATTAGCAGGTGGGGGGGGAAGCACAGCCCTGAAAGTGTGATGTATCACTAGTGATATTGCATAGGAAATGTAATCACCCTTCACAGGTAATGGAGAGAGAGGAAAACTTAGGTATGTGAGCCACACAGAAGATGAGTGTCAACTTCCTTATGTGTTCAGGCAGTTGCAGAGGATAGGCTTGCTGTATAGCAAAGGGATAGCTGGAGTCACAATGAATCATTTCTAAGAGGCTGCTCGGCTGAAGAGCTTAACCTTTCTTCATCATGTCAACCTGAAGTCAGCCATTCACTACCAGTTCTCAGATGCAACCCAGAAATCTTTGCCACAATTCCCAGAGCACTTCACAGGAGGCTTCACAGGAATTAGCACGGTGATTTATTGACAAGCAGTGGGACGGTGAAAAATGGCTGAAGGAGTCAGCTACCACAGGATGCACAGTAGGCTCATGAGTGATTCTGAGTTCAGAGGAATCCTCATGAATCCTGACCTTGTAGATCAGAGGTTGAGACTACTTCGGTGCCCAACTGTTTTTCATAGTACATAACTGAGCTTATTAGACTTTGAGAAGCATTGCAATGGCAGTGAGTATGTCAGTGAAAGCTTTTGTAATCACATTTGCTAGATGGTGGATATTGTCCCTCTCTTTCTACTCACTGAAATGGTTTTCTCTTCCTGTGCCCTTGTTCTGACTCTGCCTGCTGCTGCTTGGGATGTTCATTGCTCTGGTCTCTACCTGAGGCTACTCTTCCCCTCTTTTCGGTGTCTCTACCCCTGTGCCATCTGTTCTCCCACAATAACACTGTAGCTGGCCATCCTAGCCCAGCAGGCTAAGAAGTCAAGGTGAACCAGTCCTGTCAAGGCCACCAGTGATGGATGCTGTGCTGCAGGCTGGGAATCCCTGCAAAGGAGTATGGGGGAGGGACAGAAGTGTGTTTTGGCTAGTTGTCAGATCTGTACCTGAAGCTACTTTTTCTTTAATACAATAGATATATCCTTCGTGGAACTTTTGTGCCATTCCTCCTTAATCAGTTTTTAAATGAACTTTAGTGTGAAAGTATGGTATGTTTGTTTTCAAGAGTGCCCCAGCAGTGTAAAGAAGCAACATGTCTGTAGCAAATCTGGAATTTCTCCTGAATTCTTAACTAGAAATCTGTATGGGAAGGTAGAGATGGTTCTGTTTACTTATCTTTTACAAGAATCTTTCTAGCCACAGAGAGCAGCCACAGCACCAAGGCAGTCACACCACACATTTCTTGGGTGGGTGAAGGACATGACTGTCCTGTGTGTGTTGAGAATTGCATGTGTGTGGTGCCTGCACATATTTGTACTCATCACAAGGCCTTCTCAGAACTGTATTGAGGGGGATTACATGGTGACCCAGCCACTAATTCTTAGGCTAGTTTCAGCCAAACATACATTCTGTAAAGATGCCAAGAAGGGAGATAAGAGGAAAAAGTCTTTATATGCTTCCTAGTACTGCTGCACAGAAGAGTGATGGATTTAGCACTAAATAATTAATCCTGTGTTTTATATTTTATGGACCCAGAACACATTTTTGTAGGGGAAAAAAACCCTATAGGTAGGAAGTATTTCTTAAATTGAGTCAAAGCATTAAATAGCTCAAAGGTTACTTGTCTCCATACTGGAAAATGTCAATATTTAGGCTGAGGAAACAAGGTTATTTTTAATTTCAGAATGAATGTCAGCATTCATGAAGCAGATCACACAGTCTTCCCATTGGTTTTTGTGCATGATGGATATTTTATTTTAACCTACCAGTTAATTTTAAATAACTAATTTTTAAAAATTGTAACCAAGTTCTATGAAGGGCTAAGCATCCTTGTCTCTGGGTAAATAGAATAGAAATTCATGGGACTGCATACCAAATAAGATCTGTATATTATAGAGATTGACAATATTATAGAGATGGCAACTGCTGCCATACCAAATTCTTCCAGAATTCAGGTTTCTGCCCTGCTTCTCTCAAATGCTGCCTGGTAACATTAATATTAACACTAACACCATGCAACTGATCTATTATTTATCAGGCATCACAAAGAAATGCAAGGGAAGGGTGCCTTTTAAAAATCACTCTGAGGATGAAGAAAAGATTTATGTTTAGTATTTTCATGCCTATTAGTACACATGTGGGACAGATGAATAGTAAGAAAATGAATGACTGTTCATTCTTTGTGAATGAACACCAGAAAGGAGATAAATGAAGACTGATTTAATGTAGTTCTTGTGGGGTTTTTTTATTACCTTGAGATATGAGGGTTTTGTGATTCTCAGCTGAGATATTGCCACCCTCATTCCATGGACCAGCAAGACATAGAAGGCCAAAGTATTAAATGACATGTCTGACAAGCCATAATAAGTTTAACAATTTAGGTCAGAACATTGCTTTTAGTTGTGTTGGATAGAAGGGATGTATGTTGAGCAAGTGAAAATCAACTAGGATGGTGCAGCAGATACAAGTTTTTTCTTGGAGTAAATGGCTAGGCTCTATTACACAGAGCCAAGTGTTTAACTGTAGGTTGTGTCACTTAGGCAGACATTTTTTTAGTGTCTTCTAATGAAGGAATTCCTACGTTTGGCTTTATAAAATCAATTCTTATTTTCAGGGTTTCTGAGTGTTAGCAACTCCCACTGAATTCACTGGGTACCGTGGGAACTTCTTTGCATTGTAATTATAAATAAAATGAAGCATCCACGAGAAAATATGCACATTTTCTGTGATAGCCAAGTAGCCGAAGCTGTTGCAAATTTGATGGGGAAGAGCTAAAAATCTCTATCAGATTATCATTATCTGACCTACTAGGTCAGGCTATCAAATGGAGGAAATGCTGTGCTCAGTTCTGAAGAAAACTTGTTTGTTGACCCAAGCTTTGTTTGAATAATGTACAGCCAACAGAGTGCAGCAGCACCATAGAGATGCTGCAATCATGGCTATTAGTTTTAATTGGAGAATTGTGTCCTTAACTCAAAGCCTACAGGTAATTTATTAGGGTGATTAAAGAACTTACTTGATGAGAAGGTCAGGTGTACACTGAAGTAATGTCTTAGAAAGCACAACAGTAGAACAAAAAATACAATATGGGGGGAAATGTTGTGTCTTTCAAACTGTGTATTACAGATTGTAAATTAAAAAATCATGTGTAACCTGTCATCCATGGTAAATTACTATTCCAGTGTATTGGTTTGTTCCAACACGTTCCACCAGTTCCACATGAAGAGATCATTTTGGAAAACACAATTACTGAAGTAAGTAGACTTGAAAATAAAATGCGCTGTCAGCAAACCACTTGTAAGTTATAGTGGAAAAGATAATAATACATTTGGAGCACTTAACTGCACTTTGTTCACAATCGGGGTTGGCACAAGATGAGCCTCCTGAGCGTCATCCCAGAGTTCTTTGTGTTGAAAACATAATCTGAAATTCTTAACAATTAATTATTCTTTTTCCTCCTTATAGTGGGGAATTTTCCATGTTGGAGAAAGTCTTATGACTTAGTTGTTGAAGAAATGTTCTTTTTTAAGTGACACTGAAACTCTCTGCAGCTTTCAGTGAAACTGGCAGTTTAAAAAATGCAAAATCAGGACCTCGGAGCTCCATCCAAAGCCCATTGAAATCAGTAGAAACCATCCCATTGACTTATGTGAGGTTAGGATCAGGCCCTTTGTGTTTTCCCTCGCTCATTAAAACCCAGTCTGTCTACAGAGAGCACAGACTAATTTTTCTTCCGGGAACCTGGACTTTATTGCCAGTGAATTCAGTTCTCCATTAAGAAATACGATGACTGTTGTTAGAAATAGTCTCGTTATTCAGGAGGGATGTGCTGATATTTGCTCAGTAGAGTAAAGTGGTAGTTAATAATGAGATTTGCATTACAGTTGCATTCAGAAGTCCTTCCAGTTTGCTGGTATTTCAGAAATACAGAAGGCACCTGGATGTTGTAGCAATACACTTAGCCACATTTTTCTGCATTGTGTATAACTGGAGTCATTTGACTTCTCTAATCAAGGCTGCTCAATAACAGCCCAAGCTTGGCTTAAAGGATGCACACATACTTTCAGATGGAAAATCTGTCCTGTACCTCATACCTGCTGCCACTGTGGCGCCTTGGGGTTTTTCACTTATTTCTGGAATTTTAGTTTGACCATATAGTTTCACTCATAAGCCTTCTTGTGAGGCCATTCCCATGAATTGTTAACTTATGTTTAACATTCCTTTGGAGATAGCAAGGGTAGGAAAACAAAATAGAAGGCCCAGAGATCCTGGAGAAGCTCCAGGGGGACAGATCCAGGGGAGGGCAAAGGGATGAGACAAACTCTGGTTGGATATGTTGAAGGGTGTAAGAATTGATGGATAATATAAATGTGGAGTGATAAGGCCTATTTCGCCTTCTTTTTGGATCAGGAAACTTACATTAAAGAACTGCACCTTTTACCTCTATTAATTGGTTTGGAAGTTTTTTTTCTTTGATTTTAGGCATCAACTGAACAGTTCTGGTAGCAGAACAGTCCTGGAAACCCAGGGAATTCTGGAGTAATCCAAGGAGTGTCCTCTAGCTGGGTGTCAGATAGCCAGCAGTGGCAAGACTAGGATGCTACAGAAGGTGGTGTATGAAAGCCTTCCCTAAACTGTGGGGAAATGATATCTCTGTTGCAGAATGTCTCCCTAATCTCCATCTGTTAGTGATTGCTTGTAGTAGAACTGCATGGATTATTCGCGTATGTTTCCAGTTGCAGTTTAATCCTCGTGGTTCTTGTCATCACTAGTATTTTGTGGCATTGAATCCTAAAAGTTATCCATCCATTCTTTTCAAAGTATTAATTTGAAACATGATTTGGTTCTTTGACTTTGTATTAGGAGGGCAAGTAAAAAATACTTCCTAATTAACTTTCACCTTATTGTGTATATTTATTTAGTTCTGTTGTTGCCTTTCAGATAAACAACCCTGATCTTGTCAGTCATTCCTAATTCAGTTGTCTTTCTTGACTAATTTTGCTGTCTGACTCAAGGATCCTTTATTACCTCCATATATTTTTTAGATGTGGAGGTTAGAGTGAGCCTGTATCGATGGTGTTGACTTTTGTGCTGGCTTTGATGCTATTATAATATTTAAAGTGTTTTGTTTTTCTTTTTTCATTGGGAAGATTCCAGCTTTTGTTTACAGTGTTCGTGCTGAACAAAATTCGTGATCTTTTGGGAGATGGTGTGATGGGCTTTCCTGCAGTGAACTCTCTATTATGTTGTTGGATTTTATTTCTATCTATTTTTCGACAGTAAGTTTTTTAATCTGGTTTTCTACGCTATCTTTTTTTACTAGTGTTTCTAGTCTATTCTTAGTCAAAGGCTGGACTAGATGTTGGGATCAATAGATAGGAAGGAAAGAAAAAACATCATTCATCTTAGGTAGTGGTGCCTCAAGTAGGGTTTCTTTTTCATTTATTCATAACAAAAAGTTTGGACTGTACTTTGAATGCTCAATTGAGGGGTATTTTTCTTTCACGCTTTGATTCTCTGTGTGTAGAAGTAAGCACATGGGGTTTTTCCTCTGATCATTTCAGTGGTCTGTTGGCAATAGGCTGAGAAGCACTGTCTAAATCCTAAATGTAACTGGTAACAAAGCTGTACTAAAGTATATTAACCTGGCACTTCTCATGAGAAATTCCTGCCACCCCCTTAAGACATTTCATTCCAGTGCTCCCTGAGCTCAGCCTGGCTCCTCAGTTGCAGTAATGCCTGTTCAGGTGACTTTTCCCTGAATGCCATTGAACTTCTGCTGAGGTGCAATGTTTTCACATCACAAAATAGTAACTAGTGATGATAATAGCTCAGTAAAAACAGCCCTTAGCTTACCAAAGCAGTTGTTCTACTGGCCTAGGAGCATTGAAGAGAGTTTTGTTCTTTGTGACCACCTCAGATCAGCCCTTTGTCCCAGTGTTAGCCTGAAGAGTCCGTTTCTCCAAATTTTCCATCATGGTTTCCAGCAGCTGATCCTCCAGTGCTGCTCCCTGGGCTGTGGCTACAGAACCCATCAAGGAGCAGTCCTTAGCAAACACTTTTTTATAGGTTTGACTACAGTATCAACATAGCAGATGTTGTCATACTAAATAACCCCAGTAAACTCTGCAAAGCCCAAACTATTCCTCAGGAGTTTGCTGCTTTATGGGTGTGGATCATATGAGTTCATCATTCCAAGGTCTCTCTGAAATTACAGTTCCGTTGCTTTTCCCAATGAGTGGCACAAACACCTGAGAGGCCGAAGTTGCAAAGGTGACTAAATAGTTTGTCTTAATTTGTAGGCAATTATCTCTGTGAGCTAAATGCTATTCTTTTAATGAGTTAGAGAATATGGTATTAATTCTGATCCTGCTTTCTAAAGACCTTCAATTACAGTCACACTGATAGTATACTGAGTTCCTACCTTCTGAAAATGTGTTCTGAGCATGCAGAGATGCTCATCTGAACTACAGCTGAATCTAAAATATTTCTATGGCTCTTACAATTCCTAGCAGTATTAGGAATCCATTTTTGGGATGCTTCTTTGCACTGTGTTTTAAAATGAGGGTGTACTCCCTTCTTGCTGAAAACGTTTTTGTGGGTTTTAGGGTTTTCTTTCTAAGCATTTGCCTGTTTGTCTGTCTAGCCCCCTTCCCTCCCTCTCCCCCGTTTTCATTTTCAGTTATTTTTGTTTATGTTGAACTTCTGCCTGCTCAGCTGCAGCAGAGCTCAGTTTTGGCAGCCCGCCTTGTGGTGTACAATCCTACAACTTCTGCTGCTGAGCAGCATGCTAGAAATCACTTTGAAATAAATCCATGTTGGACCAAAAGCAGCATCTTTGTTGTTAACCCCTCAGAATAATTTGGTGCTATAATTGGAATTCTCATCTGAAATAAATAAACATGTGAGATCTATAGATAGATCTGGATGCATAGTCAGTGAGAGAGAGATGTGTGCATCTACAGCCCTGTCCCTGGAAGAGAGATGCATTTGCAAAGTGTGCATGGCACTTCTGGTGCTTTGGGGCAGGTTAGTGCTGGAAAGGCAGGGTGGGAGGGCAGCCCCAAATCCCTGCTGGTCCACCTTGAGACCTGTCAGAAGAAATGTTTATTCTGTGCTGCTCTTGACCTAAATGTGCCATAAGACTTGTGTTGTTTCTCTCATCTTTGGAAAGCTGATACTCAGGGGCAAGAATAGGAGACTGTGACTCCACCATGCTACTGATGCTTCCATCCAGTCCTTGAATGGTATGTGGGAAGGGAAATGAGACTGTGGGCTTTCGTACTCCCTTTTATGTGTAGAGTGATAGCTGTGCACAGTTTGGATTTCCATTTCAAGGATTTGCAGAAAATTCAGAGAAAATTGACAGGAATAGTCAAAGTAAGGGACTGACTCAGAAAATCAATTCTGGTAGAGACAATTTAGGAGATAAATATGAGAGAGATTTAGAAAATCTGGTGGGCTGGAGAGAATGGGTAAAGAAGGATGGGTTTATGGCTTCTAGTAGAGAAGGCAGCGTGTTTCAAATGGAACTACTAGGACCCAGCTTCACTTCAAGCAGGAACCCTTTGCAGGAGGGTGATAGAGATGCCAAAAGTTCATGTGGGAAGACTGGATGAATTAATGCAGAGGAATATACTGAGACATTAAATACACATGGAAGCAACATGCATCTCAGGAATAGTTTGCGTTGAAAATGGATTGGAGCCCAGGAGAGTGCTAGAGGCTCTTGTGCACACATATGGACATTGGCTTGGGTTTAAACTTAAGGTATTCAAATTCTCAAGACTGTTTAACTGTGTGTCTGGGTGTGGGGTGATACTCTTGCAGACAGGGCTACGTAGACTTTTGGTCTGGTTCAAAACAGCTCTTCATGTCTTCTTGTATGGTATAATTCAGTAACTTGAAATTGTTTTTTCCCAGGCTTTGAAATCTGGGCATTTTTGCTGCAGGCTGCTGCCCTTTTCCCCCAGATTCTCATATTGTTGTTTGATTTTTTTAAAAAACAGATCCTGAAACCTGATTGTGTTAAAACCTGGTGCTGTAAAAGGGGTGTTTAAATCCACTTTGTGCTCCTTTAATTGAGAAACAGCTAGGACGCAGAGAGTTGAAATTGCTTTTTTAAGCCAAAAACATGGTTGCTGTTTGTCTGTCACACCAGTAATGGTTCCAAGCATTTTTGTAAATTTAGTCAAGACACAATCTACTGCAAGCCAGAAAATCAAGGGATGAGAAGGTACTGATGAGATGAAAGTGAGGTGGAGAAGACCTGCAGCACAGCTAATATGCAGTTAGCATCTCCACACTTCCCTGTTGTCTGCCTATCCTGCAGTTCCAAAGGAGACAGAAAGAATTTGGTTTGAAAAGATGCTAAAGATGGCTGTAGAAAGCTGTCAGGGCAACAAAAAGACAGAGATGTGTCTGGGGTGCCAGCAGAGGAGGAGCAGGTCATGCCCTGTGAGCTT
Organism: Calyptomena viridis; assembly: GCA_013390005.1. Lineage (NCBI taxonomy): Eukaryota > Metazoa > Chordata > Aves > Passeriformes > Eurylaimidae > Calyptomena > Calyptomena viridis. The sequence goes on along the minus strand of WEIV01021677.1, from coordinate 197,728 downwards.
CTGAGGAAGGAGTCATTTAGCACAGCTTGATGGGAATTGGGTAATGGCAGTATGTTTGGAGATTAGACCGAGGAGTAAATGATGGATGAACTGCATCGCCCAAAAAACCTGTATCCAGCTGTCATGCCTGCGTTCTCAGGATCAATAGCTGTCGGAACAGTGAGTAGTTATCCCTACACAGTCCCCCTTTCCTCCCCGACACTTAACTCCCCATTGCACTCCTGTTGCTCAGTGATGTAGTGGCACCTATGAAAAAAAGATGAAATGGTGTAGGTTGCATTTTAAACATAACTGGAAATCCTTTTTGGTTTTGCTATGTTTTATTTTGCAGGGGGGAGGGCCTTGGGGGAGAGTGTTCTGTTCTTTAAGAATCACTTTCCTTTGTAGTTTTTTTCTAAACATTCAAATGGACTCGTACATTTATTGAACAAAATTAGTGAATCGGTAGGTTTTTTCCTTCTGCTTTGTCTGACGAAATTCCTTCTTCTTTAAAGTATTATGATTCATATCCAAACATTAATGAGGAACTGGGAATATTGATACTGGCATTGGAGAAAAATTAACTCCAGGAAGAGGCTTAATGGCTTCTTCAAACATTGTGTAAAACCACAGCTTTCAGAATTTATGAGACAAAGCTTTTAGAATTGGTAATAATTGGGTGACTTCTATTGCCTCTTCTTGGTCTGAAAGAGGGGGACTTTGGGGACCGTATTGAGTTGTTTGTCCTAGAAAGGTGCCTGAGGATCTGTGCCAGACTGTTTTTCTCTGCAGGGATCTGCAGAGTTCAGTGTCTGCGAGCACAGGAGAGATGGAGACAAAGGCAGTCATTTGCTTGTGATTTCTGGACCTCTTCCCAGTGGGAACTATATTCCCCTGACTGTTGTCCATGTGGTCACTCAGCTCCTTATTCCCTGTGGTTCCCAAAAGCTTCTGGTTTTCTGATAACTTTTCTTATACAGATTCCAAAGACCTGCAACCACTCCACTCCACTAGAATCAACCCAAAGGAAGGCCCTTAGTCTATGGGCTGTCTTTACTTTGTGCTTTACTGTGGGCACTTCTTAAAACTTTACTGTTTTAACCACCACTTCACAGATGAGTGTTCCACTGCTCGATGCTTTCGATCTAAAAGAAATCTATTTCTAACGTCACTTCAACTACAGTCTGCATATGGTGATGCTTATTAATAACTTCAAGTGTAGCACTATAGCGTAGAAAACTAAAGAACCACCTCTGATGCCTGGAAATTTTGGTGGGTGTGTTTTTGAAACAGACACTTGTGTGAGTGCAAGTTAGCAAGCCATGGAACTGGGAGAAAACATGGCTGAAGGAGGTTTTTTCTGTGCAATTCCTATAAAACTCTCTCTAGACAAAATAATCTTTTCAGGTAGAACTTACACAGCAACCCCCCCCCAACCCGATTTATACGCCATGAATTTAAATTGTATAGTAAACTTCTGTATTACATTTTTTATTAAATTGTGGACTCTTTAAAGTGATTATCTTTGAACATTGATGCTTTTCCATAACTCAATTATTTTTGTACCTAATAAAATTCTAAAGAATTTGATATTATTTCTTAGTGCTTAAAATTGTATTGCCTAGTATTGCCATTAAAGTAAGTTGTTTAAACTATTCAAACTCTTTATGCAAGATTCTTGTCTTTGTATGCCTTTAAACAAAGATAAAATCCCTGTTTCCTGAAAGTCTGTTGCTGCAGAAGGGATATACTTGTGCCACAGACGGGCTCATTTTCCAGCCTTTACCATGCCCTGAGGCTACAGACCTGTTCCTGATTTTGGTTCTGTTGTCCAGCCTTCTGCTAAAAGCACAGTTGACACTGATTTCAGGCTGGGTCACTCAGGGTTTTATCCAGTTTGCTCTTGGAAACCTCCGAAGATGGAGATCATGCAGCCTCCCTGGGCAACCTGCCCTGATGTTTCACTGTCCTCATGGTGAAAAAGTCTTTCCAAGTATCTGATCTGAACCTAAATTAGTCCAGCCTCCATTTTCCTTGCATTCTCTATACTACCCAGTTTATTTCTATATTAATTTATTTGCCTTGGATGCTGATCTCTGTGTCAAATTACGTGTGGAATTTTCTCTGTGGTCAACATTTTTAATCAGTCAGATCAGTCCATCATTACAGAGAGCACGATCTGGAACTTTTATGGCTAAAGACAACACTTCTGTTGTCTTTTTTGTTTCAAACCTGTGGCACCAGGCATGGTGGAGCAGTGGCAGATCAGTGTTCTGAACTAGACCATCAGTGTTGCCAGCACAGTGCAGCACCTTCAAAACTGGGGAAAACTGAGTGGGAATTGAAATGCTTATTAGTTTAATGAGAGGAAAATAAAATACTTGACCAGAAGAGTGTAATTTGTTTGGTAGAGTTTGTTTCATTTGGACATGGGGTCATTTGTGTCCTGGTTTTAGTATAGGTGGAGGAGGTGGTGGTGATAAAAATGAAATATGAGCCCAGCTGGCTTAAAAATGAGGGGTTGAACCATTGTATGAGAGCTGAGGGCACGTGTGTTTAATCATTTCTCCGTAAGGCTGAAGTTATTCAAGGGCTAGAAGGATGCAGGTGGATTAGGAAATCCTTAACACAAATTCTCTACCATCCTGAACAGGGTGACAATACCAGTTTATTCCTGTGGAGGAAATGGGTTAGCATTTCAAATTATTTAATTGTCTTTAATTGTGAAATCAAAGTATATCCATCAAGTGTGAAAAAGGACTCAATAAATTTAATCAAGAAACACTAAATTATGGCTAGGTGGTAGGTTTAATTCTCTCTTCTGTTTCTTTTGGTGACATAGAGGAATCTATGGGTTATGATGCTCAGGTAATTTACTATCTGTTTTAATGATACATGATTTCTTGTGGTTTCTACATGAAAAATATGTTAAGATATGAGGAAACAAATATTTTTTACTATTTTGTAGATTTTCATTAGCAATGTATTTTTAAAATCAATCAGGAGACAGTCTTGTAAAGCTGGCCTCTTACATAGGGTCACATGTCTTGGTCATTTTAAGCAGTTGAGAATGTACCAACAACACCATTGTCTCTACTGTCATTTTATTTGAGCTTTTCTGAGTATATCTGCATAGAAGTGTTTTAATGGGACAACCTGCTTGTGATGTTTTTTCTTCAGTTTCTTCTTCCTCAAGGGAAGCCTGTTAGTCTTTTAAAATGACATTACAACTTGCTCAATAACCAGCTTGGGAGTTGGAAGAAATCTAGGAGGAACCCTGGAAGGAGAAGAGACCTTTTGAGTAGCAATTTACTAGCTGTTTGTGGAATGCTGAGTTAATATAAAACTATATTACTGTTCTACCAGTGCTAATAATGCATAACATTATTCTTCTATATTGCATTTTAAAAATAACGTACATGAACAAATCAGTCTTCACAACATCCTGTGAGAGAGATAACTATCAGCATTATTTTAATCCTCATAGTCTATTAAATAACAACTGTTTCAAATGGAGAGCTCAACAAGAGGCAGCAAATAGCATGTTTCCTACTCAAAGTCCTGTAGCGAGTTGCATTGATCATCCCATACAACTTTGTCAATCCAGTTGTTACACTTTACCTTTACAAAAACATCTCTTATCATTCTAACTTTGCAAATTTCCTATTTTTCTGAAAATCACAGAGCAGCCCAGGCTGAGTCCAGCTTTTTACTAGAAGAGGAGCATAGGTGAGGTTATCTAGTACACTGTGATACAATTTAGGAACGTGTTGTGTGTGTGTGTGAGTCCGTCTGTCTTCCTGTGTGAGGGAGACAGAAACCATTGTGCTCTCTAGTGCAGAATTCTCCAGGTTTTCTGGATTGCAGCCTGGATTTTGGTTGAATTCTCTCCTTTGAGGTTTCTGACCCTAACCAACTCTATTACTTAACTCAAATCTCAAGCTATTGCATTTTTGTCGAGTTCTCAATTTTATTTAGCACCCGTCCACATGATCGAATGGAGGTTTGGTTATGTAGGCAGTGTAGTTTGGTAATGTAGGCAGTTTAGTTAGCAGAAGATTAAAATATACTCACTGCTCTACTAAGAAGAATGATTATTTACTTAGTACTGTTATAGATATAATTTAATGGCAAAGATCCTGATCTTGCAAGGAATTCAGCTGAACTACTGCAGAAGCACTGTTCAAACTTCTTTAGTGGTGTGGGGAAGGAGGAAGCTTACAGTAGCCTTTAAAGTGATGACATGTTAATTGGTGGCTCACTGACCCTGCAGAGGTTTCTCTGGTGCTTTTTTGTATTCTCCATCTGCCTAGGTATGTCTTCATTTCTGTAAACCATGTAAACTCTGTTATTTCATGCATAAAACCTTTCATTGAAAAGGCTCAAATAATTAATGGTTATATTGCCTGTGCAACAACCTATGAAACTACTGAAGTATAGTCTTTTCCATTGTATATCACCCTATTTTAGTAAGTTTCTAACAAGCACACCTAACTTTTATAGGATGAATAAAATTCTTTCCAAAATTCTTTATGCATTTTTCTCTCTGTCTTGCTGACCAAGCTTGCCCCTGCTCTACTACCAGCTCACACTTTTCTTTCTCCTCTTGGCTTTCCCTTCCTCACTCTGACAGTGGGTTTGTTTACTGAGTCTCTCCAGCTATCAAAAATTCTCTCTTATGGCTTATTTCTCATCACAGCCTTTGAATAACACTTTCTCTCCAGATCTTACTTCAAAACTCATTTTCCCTTCAGTTGCAATGGTGCTTTTAATTGTAAATGGTGGTATTTAATAAAGATTACTGCTAAATAAAATGATTTAATTTATCAATTTAGGGGCAAATTAGACTCCAAGGTGTGATTCTGTGATTACTGTTATCACTTTGAATGGGACTTTGGTTCTGCCTTTAATTTTTTTGAGAAGTCTTCTTCTTTTCTCAGTTAGGTACCTTGAATAGTTGAATAGTGCAGTGAGTCATTTTAGTGTTAGTCCGTTGCAGCTCTGTCCAAATCAGACTACAAATGTGGAAACTGTTTTGCTTCAGGACATGCACTGCTGAGGATAGACTGTAGTGCAGACTTCCATGGATGGGACTGCTAGTTCTGTGTTCTACCTGCAAAGCCTCCTTTGTTTTGGGAGATGGTGGCAGTAGATTTATTCCCTGTTTTTCCTACTCAATGAATCTCCCTATTATAGGAGGAAAGAAAAAAGGTCTGTACATCTCATAGTCTTTGGCCATTGTTTGTGCCTGAAGGACTTTTTTCCATACTGTGGCTAGTGTCAAAGTCTGTTTTCTGTATTTTTTTGGACAGATATTTCCCAATTCATGGCCTAAGACAGATCATAGTTACTCAGGCAGAAAGACTCAGTTTTGACAACCTGTTTAAATCCATACTACTGTATGATTTTCAAAACTATCTTGCTGTGTCTCAGTTGCAAATTTCATGTATAGTTAATTAAAAGAAGGGCAGAAGTCACAAGTCTTGGTGCTCCTTCACCTTTCTCTTGCCTTGCTTTTCATTTGTACAAGTATGTGCTAAAACAAGCTTCTGCTCCCTACTGCACATCTCTGAGGCACTGAAGAGATTCTGACCTCAAAATTTCACTTTCTTTTGTTCTGTATACAATGGTAGGCATTAGACTAAATCAAGGCATGTTCAAAGAAGGTTGTTTCTTTACTCTGAAAGTTTAGTCTCCACTTTTATAGGAGATTTCCTTGTGGCATGATTTGCCAGCCAGATTTATCAACAGATTTCCTGCCCCACCCCTTTTTTTTTTTTTTTTTTTACCATGGCCCTCCAAACTTAGCATGTGTTTTTTGAGAGTCTTGACAACTTTCAAATTCCAAGTGTGAAAGTACAGGATCAGTTTTCTAAAATCTTGGCTTGCTTTTTGTCTGACTTGTGTTCCATAGAAATAACTGAATATGAAGGTTGTAAGTTCGGCCTTTTTTTTTCCTTGAGGTGCTAGACTGCAAACATTTTCCTCAGAACTTAGGGAGAATTTTTGCTGATAAAGACATAATCAAAATTTGATTAATCCTGCCACAGGCTTACCACTTCTAAAAAAGTAAATATTATTATTCTACAGCTGCTTAACTTCCTTCAGCAAGTGCTAAATGCATTGCTTTCTTCATTATTTCAAACTTCACCACTCTCTCATTATGGCAAATGTAAACTTCCATTTAGAAATGATACCAATTAGTTTCAGGAGTCTCGTAATAAAATTTTCAGTAGACAATCGAGTAAGTATTAATTACGCCTTCATTTGACCAACTATACCATACACTTTTCATTTTATATCTGTTTCAACTTGGAAATGCCTCATTGGATAATTTTGATCTGTTTTCTTTACCACATCAACTAAAATTTTTAAATTACATAGGATTTGGAAAAAAAAACCAAACAACCCAACAACACAAAACCAAGACATGTGACAATATCATTGGCTGTTATGTTTCAGTCTTACTGGAACTTGACTTTCCTTCTCCTGAGCTAGCTGAGGTTTATATATGCAGCACTTAGTTGGCAGATATTGTCTGAAGGACTCTGAGGGGAGCTGCAGTGAAGCCTTTGCCGGGGGCTGCAGAGCCTCCTTCCCAGCTGCCAAGTCTGAGTCCTGAGGGGATGAGGAGCAGAGCCTGAACGAAGCAGAGCTCTGCTGGTATAAAACTTGCTGTATGCATAAGCAGTAGGCTGACACAGCTCAGATCCGTGCAGTGTCTCCAATCTGGAGATTCCTGCCTGTGGTACCTTTAGTCTCATGTGTAGTCCTTGGGGTTGCTCACAGGAGTTCTGTTAAGCAGGTCTAAATGTCTATGCAGAATTATCACCTTTGTGTCTAGTCCTACAAAAATTGTGTGTATAGGCTGCACTCATTGTTTCACAGACTTTAACGTTCTTAAGTTTCCCTAATTTCAGAAATCTGTAAATAAAGCAGGTAAAGGGTACATAGCTATTAATATCAGGATGGCTGCATAGGCCTGTGTGGCAGAATTGTAAGCCATGTAAGCCATTCCATTGTAAGTAAGCCAAGTCCATTGTAAGCCATGTTAACACACATTAGGTGAGTTAGTGCATAGTTTACAGGAAATATTTTAGGACATACAGGCATATTCTGGCTGGAATTTCACTTCCGAATATGAAAAGCCAATTTGGCTCAATTGTCTGTTGAATTCTTTAGAAGCACTTAGTCTGATTTAGTCTGTGCATGTAGTCTTCAGTAACAAGGGAAACTGTTACTAACCCAAAGATACCTTTAAAAATTACATATTCCAGCTGGCTTGCAGGGAACACACCAATCAGTTGGTGAACTTACACAAAAGCATTCATTTTGAAATAACCAGTTCAGATCCAGTGCTGGCCAACAGCTCTGTGGGGATGAGGAGGTGCAATTTTCTTTATCAGTAAGGAAGCAGTTGAATTTTGAAAGCACAGGCATATTTTGAACCTGCACCATTAGTGCTCAAAATGGAAATTCTTGTAGCTGCCTCACTTTTGAACCTTGGAATGCAAATATGTGTCGGTCAGTTGAAGCAACAGGGGCAACTTGAAAGTCAGACACTGATGTCTTAACTTTCCCCACTAAATGGATACACTAGACCACTAATGGGTAATTAAGTATTTTACATAAGTAAGAGCATCAGAACACATCTATAGAAGAGCTTGGCTGTGAGAAGATAGTTCAAAAATACTAGTTAGAGTAATCTAGGAAAAGTTTGAGGAGCTTTGAGCGTCTGAAACGTAAGTTTCCAAGGAGAGGAGAGTTCCAAATGGGCAACCTTGATCAGCAAGATCATACAGCATAAAAGAATTTCAGTTGTCTGAATAAAGTGACCTAGTAAATAGATTTGATCAGCAGTTTTATACTACATAGCAAGATACTACTTAGTGTTGGGCAAATCTATACTTTTCTAACTATAAAGAAATTACAGACAGGGGAGACTGAAAGCTTGAAGTGTTTAGTATTTTCAGTGTGCCACTAGGGATATACAAAAATCAAATAACAAATATGATGTCATTGTCAGCTCCTAGGAGGTTGCTCCATTATATTGCCCATATGCAACTTCCCTGATAACACAGATTATCTGTCGTCATGTCTGGTACACATTCCTCTTTCTGTGGCCTATGTTGATGGAATGGCTAAGGGGAGAGAGGATAGCATAGGTTTCCCTAGTTCTGCTGTTTCCTGCCTGCTGGTGCAACTCCAAGCAGAATCCATGGTACTCTAACATATGTTGGGAGACTGCATCCAGGCACAGTTAGGCCGTGACTGGATGGGTGCCCCAGTGGCCAAGGGCCAGCACTAGTCTCTCATCCTTTGACAGAGTAACTCAGAGTCACTTTGCAGTAATTACGGCAGAAGACCTTTATCTGTGACACTGGAATCGAGGTGATCGCGTTGGTACTTCTGTAAAACTGAGTGCTCACAGACCTCAGCTGGATCCTGATGTAATTAGTAAGTGCTGTGGCTTCACTCTAAGTTGTTAGATCCTGAAATACTTTACCTCTTTAATTGGTACAAGGGAGGGTTGAGCTGAAGATTGTGAAAATCTAGAAAAACAAAGAAAGGTGACGGTTCCCAGTGAAGAGAGAGGCTTCTGCACTCTTGTGTCTCTATGTATTAATTGGCTCTTTGTACATACACAAATGCCAATGAAGTGACGCATCCTTAAACACCCTCATGTCAGCCACAATTTTGTGGGCAGGAGTGCCTTTGTTATGAGTGAGGTGAACTTGGAGGCTCGCAATGTAATATGGATGTGAAGTCCAATGCACTACCCTAGAAAAAAGGGCAGAAGAGAGCCCAATATGTACAAATCAGATGGTTAATGCAATTGGAAGTAAACACAAAGTGTGTCTTCATTTTGGGTACAGGTGTGGAAAAATATTACTGAAGTGGAAAGTGGGTGATCAGAAATTAACTGGATCAATTATATCGGAAAAAGAGAGATTGTCTTTCCTATTTCATTTTGGGTAGAAAAACAATTAACTTTGGAGGGGCATACAGTTTGTTATAATCCTAGAAATAAACATCTGCCTGTCTACCGTGGGGGGGTTGTGTTTAAGAAACTTGTTGTTTGCTGAAACTTATGCTTCTATAAATAAATTTGTCTTGGTGCTGGCCTCAAAGAGTCACAAATATGTTTTAAAACGTTGCTATTCTTCATTCTCTCTTTACTGCACTTGGATCTTGGTCCCACTCTAGCAGGAGTTCCAACACTTCCACGGAAATGTGCTGCAGGACAGCTGTAATAGCAGAATATTACAAGTCCATTTGTATTTTCAATTGCTATTATATGAAAATGAAGTAGACACAAGCTTGTGGCAACACTTAAAATCTAGTGCAGGAATCTGCTCTTTTCTGGAACAGTCATGTGAACAAATGTTGAATGCTACTTCCAGCACAGAAGAGATGAAAATATCCATGTGCCATTTGTAAACTGGCTTTCAAGATGATCTAAAGACTTTATGGTCTTAGACCCAACCCCTTTTTACACTAATCTTGTAATAGCCAGATGATTTATGGAAAAAATATCATTTGGCTTTTATGTTGTGAGAAACAGAAGAGTGATTACTTCTAAAGTGTTGCTGTTTAGTGAGATATTAATGGAGGGATAATCCATTTACATTTTTACAGCGGAAGTTTTGTAGTGCTTTTGGGATTCATTTATTCTTTGCATTTGTGAAATAGCCTCTGTTGAAATAAAGCTGAAGTAATTTGCTGTGGAGGAATAAAGTAGTTTGTCAAAAAAAATTTTTTGAGGCTCCATACAAAACCCTGCGGTTGAAATAATAATTTGGTTTTTAAATATATTTAAAATATTTTTTCACAATCATCTTGTAAAATGGACCAGAGGTGTAAATTCCACATTCTGTATATTCAGCAAGGACTGTGTGTGCATTTTAACTGTGTGGGTTTTGTTGATCTGCAGCAGACAGTGAGATGAATAAATACGGGCGACAGATCAGTTTGTATTAATCTTCTCAATAGCAGTTGTTTGATTGTTCTGCCCTATCCCATCAAAATTCTCTTCTAGGTGATCAGTGCTTTCATCTGCTCCTGCCTGTGCTCCTGTCACACAGTACTGCTGGGAAAAGCACCATTATTCTGTCCTACAAGGGCAGTATAGAGTGCAATTTTCATTTACTAATGAGTATTATGTTACTCTACTGTCTTGGCATTGCAGGAACTAGACAGTGATTATTTTGAACTGCAGTGTCCTGCTTATATGTTTCCTGATGCTTAGGTAACATTTGCAGAAGAATTGGAGCACGGAACAAGGGAATAAAGATGGACTGACAGTGCACATCTGGTCAGGCAGCTTATTGGTAGTTGGAGGTGTTGTATTTTGGGAAAAAAACACATGCAGCCAAAAATGCGATACAGCTGACCAAGTGCTTGGACACTTCAGCACTAATAAAGACAGAATCTGGAGCAGAAAAAACCCAGCCTTCTGTACTGAGGAAACTTGTCCTGCTAGTAAAATCTTACTACATTCTGTTTTTTTCAGATCCTTTTGAGAATAGAAACATTTAAAATTATAATAACTTGATTCACATGGCCTCCTCTGCACTTAGTATTGCTATATATTGTATTTAGTTTATTGACTGTTGGCTTGTATATTTTTATTTGTGTGTACATTTATGTCTGTGTAAATTGCAAACAAAAGCAGGTGATTCCTTGACTTCCTTTTTAGTATTCCACTCCAGTACCTGTAACAATTGGACAAATGACATGATGTTTGCTGGCGTTTTGCATGGTGAGCTGTGTGTTAACACTCAGCCCTGCAGCTCAGGGAGCTTTCATGGCCTCTCTGAAACATGCCACTTGTTATATGATCAGTTAATATGTAGAAGACACATGCTAAAACTAACCTTTGCACACTTAGCAGTACAACTCAGGAATCTGGATGGCAGCCGGAACAGCAAAGGCTTTTGAAAATGTAGCAGAGGCTTTAAAAAACAGAATCACAGAATCAACCAGGTTGGAAAAGACCTCTGAGATCGAGTCCAACCTTCGACCTAACACCACCTTGTCAACCAGACCATGGCACTCAGTGCCACTCCCAGTCTCTTCTTAAATACCTTTGGGGATGGTGACTCCATCACCTCCCCAGGCAGCCTATTCCAATACCCAATCACACTCTCTGTAAAAAATTTCCTCGTAATGTGTAACCTAAACCTGCCCTGGTGCAGCTTAAAACTGTGCCCTCCCGCCCTACTGCTGGTTGCCTGGGAGAAGAGACCAACACCCACCTGGCTACACTGGAGTTTGGTTGTTTTTCTTGTACAGAATCCATGAGGTACTGGGGTAGCATATCTCCCCATAAGAAAAGAGAAGCCAAAGGAGGTGTTCAGGTTTTCTTCCTTCGTTAATCAGATTAGAAAAAAACAGATCTTGTATGGCCCATTTTTCCTAAAAGGTGTTGCAGGCAGTGGCAAAATGGTGAAGTTCTTGCATCCTATATCAACAAACTGGACAAGGAAAAAGGGCAACTATGTTTTTTAAAATAGGCCTAGCAGAGGGAAAATACCTGTTACTCAAATTGGATTATTATCTGAAAGATAAAATTTTGCTATAACCCATTAAGTCAGTGGTTTCAAAACAAGTTCCCACTGGGTGAAATTCTGTCTGTGCTGTGGATGAAGATCAGACAAGGACCCTGGGATGATGGTTTTGGACTTCATGCTTATGATATAGACCCTTCTGAGCAACTGTGTGTAAGATGGATGGTACTCTAAAGCCTCCTAACCTGACCAGAAAAGCTTTTCTAATGAGGAATCAGAACTGGCAATGCAGGCAACGTGCTGGATGGGACTCCTGGGAGAAGAATTTCTCTCTCAAATGGCTGGAGCCTGCGTAAGAATCCAGCACGTGATAGTTGGTGAAAAGACAGTAGAGATGGATAGAGAATAGGATATTACAAGTAAATCCATCTTAAAATGCACTGGTTGCAAACTGCAAGTATATCTGGAAGAGAAAACTTGCAGCAGCCTATACCTGTGTAATTCTGTTCTTTTTAACTACAAAAATTAGCTAAGAGAAATATGTTCCTGAAACACACTTACGTAGCAGCAGCTGCAGGAAGCTGTGATACACTTTCAGTGCACAAAGGAAAAAGACATGAAAGAAAATTCAGATTAATCAGCTTTTAATTATCCCTCGAAGTGTCTTTAAATCATAATTTCAATAACATACACTGAACCAGATCTACATTGACTTGTGTGCTGGTTTTGACAGGGATAGAGTTAATTTTCTTCATAGTATCTAGTATGGGGCTGTGTTTTGAATTTGTGCTGAAAATAGTCTTGATAGTACAGGGATGTCTGTCGATGAGAAGTGGTGAATTAATTCCTTGGTTTGCTTTGCTTGTGCACGTGGCTTTTACTTTACCTATTAAACCATCTTTATCTCAAACCATGAGTTTTTTCACTTTTACCCTTCTGATTCTTTACCCCTTCCCATCAGGGGTGAGTGAAGGAGTGGCTGTGTGGGGCTTAGTTGCTGGCTGGGGTTAAACCACAACAGCTTGCAAACTTCAAATATAAAGTTCCTGGCTAATTTCAGGGTGAATTCTAGAGGGGACATGGTAGGTCCCTGAAACGTGTCATTCACTTTCATATTTAATACTTGTTCAGAAAATGAGATAGGATTATTATCCTGAATGCTTAAACAAACTTTCTGGATTGCAAAAAGATTCCTACCCAAATGGATTATAGAAAATCCATTCTGAGTTAGAGGTTATTCTTCAGAAGTTACCTAGTTTTCTGTGGGGAAACTTACTGGCTATTTACATTTTCATGTGTTTTTTAAATAAAACTTTTCTTAATTTGGAGGTCAGATTTCAAGTCAAGGTCATTTTGCTGAAAAGTGACTTCTAGCTGGAGAAATAGCATGTTTTAGAAAAAAATTAGAGAGGGATGCATAAAATGAACGATGCTTAGCTAACATTCCTCTTGCAATTAACTACAGATTCCATGATGCAAAGTTGTCATTTTTGGAAAAAAAATTACACTGTAACTAAGACAACCTATTCTAAAACCAAACCTTTGCTCCTTTCATCCTGAATTTCTCTGTCCAGCCTGTGTTCAAAAAGGACCTTCAAGTGCAAGCTGTATTTAAGCAAGTGTATCCAGTAAAGTGAGTTAACCTGAAATGACTCCAGGGGGAATGATAAAAGCAATTGTAGCAGTCTTTATATAAAATAAACCAGAAAGAAGTAAAAGAAATAACTTTCTACAGGGAGATCAATAATGAGTAGGACTCATGTTTTCTAAAGATCTCGGGAACCAACTCGTAACTTAACTTGTTAAATGCTGCTGACACTAGAAAGACTGGTTTCTTTTTTCCCCAGAGGACTGAAGAGCAGCAGACCTCTGACAATTAAGATCTTTAAAAAAAATGTCAATTTTGACATCCAAACCAAAAACATGCAGGGAAACTGTTAATTAGTCTTGACAATCCTGTGATGAAATCATTCACTTCTGGGCCTTGATATTAGAGACATTTCAACCTGTGTCTTCAGTCAGCTGAAGAGGACAGATTTCTCCTTCTCTGGGTTAGCATCTTAAACTTGCATTGAGTGCATGTGATTTTTTTTTTTTTTTTGTGCTCTGCTGGTGCATTTTGCAATATTGTTGCTTGGAAATCTGTGATGAAGAAAAGACTGTGAAGATGTGATGTCCTGAAAATGGGAATTGTGGTCATCTTTAGCAGAAATTTGCTGTATAGCAAAAAAAAAAAAAAAAGAAAGTGTTTAGTAGTGTGTTTTCATTGGAAACAAAGCCTTCAGTTTGCTGGATTAATCTGTGATAGCAAACTAATGAAGCTGCTAACCTAAAAGAAACTAGCAGTATCTATCCAGGTCTTTTTGGTCTTTCATAGGTGTGGTACAGCTAAGAATTTTTCTCATCTCATTGGTGTTGCATATCAAATCTGGAGGGGGAAAAGTGTTCTTTAGTGTATTTGGTCTCTTTTTTCCTCAAAAGGCTCACCAGTAACTGGAGCACAACATTACCTAAAACTGAAATGCTTGTTTTCTCTTTTAAGCTGTGCATTTCTCCCATTCTGCCTTGTGCTTGGTGAAACTCTCCTCTCTGTGCCTCCCAGGCTGGTCTAGCAGAAGCATCAATGAGAGGAGAACTGTGGTGTTATGGACGGGACTTTCTTTCATCTTTACTCTACAAACCCCTATTAAGCAATTTGACCATATTTGAAGTGTTCTCTTTTGCTTTTTTTTTGCTTAGCTGTGTTGCCAAGACGTTTTTCAAAAGAAGTGATGTAACAAACCATTGAAGAAAATCATCAGGTTTGCTGATGATCATTAGAAATGTTTACTAGCCTTAAAACTACATGAGCTTATTGGGAATTGTGGTGCATTCTGATGAGTGTATTTTATTAACAAGATGCTTCATATTTTAATGGGCTGTTTCTCTCAGGCATTTGAGATACTATTATGCTAGTTATTCAATTTTATGAAGTTAAACAATAAACATTAAAAGTAAAACCTCAGGAAAATTGCCAGAGTGTAAAATAGATCTGTCCCTCGGTAGTTTTAATTTACTTTTACTTTCAAAATGTTTTTCTTTTAGTTTAGTAACATGTATTTTAGTATTTTAAGCAAGGAAAGACGGGCTTTAATCTGAGCCTCTAGATCTAGACACAGAAAAGAGTGATATATTTTCTCCAGAGAAAACAAGCTTTGTTTTCAGTTAACCCAAGCATTTCCAGTGCAAGGCCTGTTGATGCTTCTGCACAGTGAAGTTGCACTTGGAAGTCAACCAGTAAGAAACCCAGAATGGTCAAATTAGAACAAATAATGATGTATTTCTGCATTTACCTAGTTTTATAGATGGTCCTGTCACCTTTTTGTGTTTACAAAAAGCAAAGTTCACGTGCAAAAATCTGAGTGATCCAGTGTTTTGTTTGGGCAGAGCTGTGAAAGTAAATACACAGCCAGGGGGCAGATAATGCCTGTTAATTCCTTTTATTTTCACTTGGTCTGAGGACATGTAATTATTTTTCATGTGTTGCCATCAGAAAACCGTAAGCTGCATCATTAATACAAGTCTATCAAAAGTATGGAAAGGCATAGTTATTTCTCAGGAAGGAACAAGACCTCCCTTCTCCAAGGTGGAATGTAAATAATGTGGGCAAGGAGGGAAAGTTGGCTTCGTGTTATGATAAGCCCAAAATTTCTAGGCAGGAAACTCTCCCACTCTGCACAACCATTACTACCTCAAGCTATTAGCCCTGGGCACACAAGGCTCAGTTTCATGGCACAGGTGGCATTTCATCTGGGAAATCAGCTGGGCTGATTTCACCTTAGGACCTGTTGTAGTGGGTTTCAGTGGCCAGGGTTTGGGGTGGGGGGCGGGGTATGGGAGAGGCTTCTTTGAGAAGCTGCTGGAAGTTTCTCCATTTCCAGCAGAGCCAATGTCAGTCAGCTCCAGGCTGGACCCGCTGCTGGCCAAGGCCAGGCCAGTGAGGAGTTATGGAAACATCTCTGTGGTAACATATTTAAGAAAGTGGAAAAAACAGGCAGACGAACATGGGTGCTTAGAGAAGAGCAGAGTGAGAAGTGTGATTAACACCAAGGTCAGTGGAAGAGGAGGGGGAGTAGATGCTGTAAGCACCAGAATGGGGCCTCTGCAACCCATGGTGAAGTGGGTTGTCTGCCCTGCAGCCCATGGGGAGCAGAGATTCATCTGCAGCCTGTGGAGGACTGGAGGACCCCACGCTGGAGCAGATGGATGCTGGAAGGAGGCTGTGACTTTGTGGGATCTCTGGAGCAGGGGCCTGACAGAGTCCTGTAGCCCATGGGAAGAGGCGACCCAGGCTGGAGCAGAATTTCCTGGTAGGACCTGTGGTCTGTGGGGACCCACAGCAGCTATACCTGAAGGACTGCAACCTATGGAGAGGTGACCTATGTGGCAGCAGCATTTGAAGAGCTGTGTCCGTGGGATGGACCCACAAAGCAGTTTTGTGACAGACTGTCTTTTGTGGAGGAGACCCCACGAGGAAGCAGGGGTAGGACTCCCCCTCTCTGAGCAGCAGCAGAAACAACACCTGACCATAACCCCCCCACTCCTGTCTTCCCAGGCCGCTGGGGGAAGGAGGGAGAGCTTTGAAAGAGAGAGGGATGGAGGGAAAAAGGCGTCTGTAAGATCTATCAAACTTCTCACCCGTAAGCTCTGATTTTGATAGTAATAAATCCTTAATGTTTCAATTTGGAGCCTGTTTTGCCTGTGAAATAATTAATAAGGAGTTTCTTATGGTCCTTATCATAAAACTTGTGAAGCCCTTTTAGTTTTTTCTCTCCTCTGTCCGTTTGCAGGGAGGAGAGTGGGAGAGTGTGGCTGTGTGTGAGTCCTTGCCATTTAGCCAGGGTCAAACCACTACACCTGTTCTACAGGAGGCCTTCAAAAAGGGTAAAAAGCAGTAGGGTTTAGGCTCTGCTATTGAATATGTGCATTCCTCCCAGTTTCTAATTTGCTGAAGACACGGTGCAAGCATGTTTATCAATCTGGTGCTTTCAAACCATAGAGCACAGTAGGTGTTGCTTGTCATCACGTTTTGACCATTTTTCAAAGTTATATTGTGTATATACTTTTTATTTTAAAATGGTGTTTTAAAACTATTGAAAGAACCTTGGCAGGGTTGTAAGAGAGATGGTAACCTTCCCTGTGGCCAAATTTCTATTCCCTAGTCAAGCTGTTTAGGGATGGGAGCAATGCAAAGAACTGAGTATATAACCAGCTCTCTGTGACTTGTGGCTCTGGAGGCAGAAGCACCTCAAACAGGAGAGAATTTCTGATCACCCTGTGGGTGCCTGAGGTTGTGTCAGCGGGGGTTTCAGACTGGATATTAGAAAAAGGTTCTTCACCCAGAGGGTGGTTGAACACTGGAACAGGCTCCCCAGGGAAGTGGTCACAGCACCAACCCTGACAGAGTTCAAGAAGTGTTTGAATGATACTCTCAGTCACACGGTGTGACCCTTGGGGATGGTCCTGTGCAGGGCTAAGAGTTGGATTCGATGGTCCTTGTGGGTCCCTTCCAACTCAGCATATTCTGTGATTCTCTGACAGGGGCTGATGCCAAGACTTGCAAGGGACTGCTGTGCAGAGCTCAGTTCTGCAAGTGCTTGTTAACACTCAGCATTGCCTGGGACAGATGAGCTGGCCCTGGAAGCAGGGAAATTGCATTCAGCAGTGTTGTTTCTGAATGAATAAATCCATCTGGACCTGAACTGCTGATGTGGGGCCAGCTCTGATGTCTCTCCATCTGTGGCACAGTTACTTGTGGCCCCACTTCTTGGTATCTCTTAACTTCAACTGTACCATCTGCCTCCTCAGCTCTTGGACAGAGCAAGTTGCTGATGACTGTCTGCTTCTGTGGTCCTGTTTGGGCATTTCTGCAGCCTAGGTTAATTGATCTCATGGGTGATGATCTGGTTTGATGCACAAAAGGTCTGTATTTGTCTGTGCCTCTTGGTTGTGACTTATTTGGCATATTTAGTGGAGGTGTTTTTATTTTCTGTGGGAGAATAGCATCCCACTAGCTCTGGGCCCTCAGTCTGAACTTGTTAAGTAGGGTAAGGATGAGGAGGAAGATCCTGACTGAGTGGAAGGGGGAAACCCACCATCAGAAACCGGAAAGTGCTAGAGACAATTCACGTAATCTACAGCTGAAAGGATCAGCAGGAAGAACTACAAGCCAGCATTTCAAAACAGTTTGAAGCAGTAATGGGAGAAGCTGCATTAGAGTTAAACCCTTCAGTGCATTTGCTGCAGGATTTTTCATCATCAGATGAAAAAAGATGAAATATAATGAGTTCTGAGTAAAACAGTTTTAGCTGTGATCAAAGCCTTTTGAGGAATGAAAGCAAATTAAAAAAAAAAAAACCAAAACCAAAACTCTCATGACTAAAATAGAAAAGTATTAGAGCCTGTGAACACTTCCCAATTCTCTGGACTTGATCTTGGGTTGGTGGTTTTTTTCCTTCTCTTGTTTTCCTTACTCCCCTGCATCAGGCAGTGCTTGAGATCATCACCTTGTTGTCATATTTGCTTGGGGAAACAAATCTGTCACAGCAGTTTCCTGTCAATACCCTGTCTTGAGTTAGCAGCATGTGTCTAGCTCCAGCACTGTAGGATGATAGCTTGTGCTGATAAAAACCCACTCTTTTCATTATCTATTGAAGAATGAACCACACACTGGCATTACCCAGATCTGGAAACAAAGTGTGCTGTCGAAGACAGAATTTGTAGCAATTCTCTGAAGTCACAATTTCAGTCTATGTATAGAGTTTATAACTTCAGATTTCTGTGGAGTGTAAAATTATTCATATTCAGAATGAATTCTCTGATGTTGCCTGTGTTTTTCAACCTCATTTTTTATTTTTTAGCATTCATATATAAGAACACGTACATGCCATTAATATTTCTAATGTAATGTTGTATCTACATGTAGGAGGATCCCCACAGAGAGCTGTCAGTATCTTTACTTTTCTCTCACCTGTTGCCTCTTTCTCATTAGGGTTTTACTTTGCTTGGTGTACTATTGATGGTGTCAGAGAGGGTGGTGATATGAGGAGACTGATTATTTAAGAACTGTTTAGTGGTTACTGGTGCCAGTTTGCAAAAAATGTAAATCCCTGTAAGAGGAATTTAAATTAGAATTGAATTGATCTACAACGTAGGATGGTAGCTCTCTTTGTAAGGTAATGTATCCTAAGAACAGATACTTAAATAGATGGAAACGACCAGCTCTAAGCAGATGAATGTGTTTGTCTAATCAGTTAATGAAATTCACTGTATGGCTATAGTGTGGAAATGGTGAATGTTACCTTGGGAGTAGCTTCACTAAGAGTTGTATCAGAGATTAAAAATGATAGCTCTGCTTTCACCAATATGTGGAAAGCAGAGATTCAGTAAATCCCAGAGCAAATAGCACATGTGAGAGGATAGAGGCCAAAGAGGCTAATGCACATTAGTCTATATATGTGGATCCACATAAATCTTTCTAGTTGTTTTTATGACACCAGGTTGGGCAGGAGTGTTGATCTGCTGGGGAGTAGGAAGGCTCTGCAGAGGGATCTGGACAGGCTGGATAGATGGGCCAGCACCAAGTGCTGGGCCCTGCCCTTGACTCACAGCCCCGTGCAGGCTGGGGGAAGAGTGCCTGGAAAGCTGCCCAGTGGAAAAGGACCTGGAGGTGCTGGTCATCAGCTGGCTGAACATGAGCCAGCAGTGTGCCCAGGTGGTGAAGAAAGCTAATGGCATCCTGGCTTGTGTCAGCAATAGTGTGGCCAGCAGGACCAGGGAAGTGATCTGTTACTCATCACTGGTGAGGCCACAGCTCCAATCCTGTCTTCTGTTTCAGGCCACTCATTCTAAGACAGAGACTGAGGTGCTGGAGTGTGTCCAGAGAAGGGCAACAGAGTTGGTGAAGGGTCTGGAGCACAAGTGTGATGAGAAGCAACTGAGGCAACTGGTTTGTTTAGCCTGGAGAGAAGGAAGAACTATATTGCTCAGGGGGAACCATATTGCTTTCTATGACTGCCTGAAAGGAGGTTCTAGTGAGGTGGCTGTCAGGCCCTTCTCCCAGGCAATAAGTGACAGGATGAGAGGAAATGGCGTCAAGTTACTCAGAGGTAGGTTTAGATTGGATATAAGGTTATAAGGATATACTGGATATAAGGAAAAAATGTCATCACACAAAGGTTTGTAAACCATTGGAATGATTCCCCAGGAAAGTGGGGGAGTCACCATCCCTGCAAGTGTTCAAAAGACATGTAGATGTGGCACTAAAACACATGACTTAATGGTGGATTTGGCAGGGTTAGATTAATGGTTGGACCCAATGCTCTTAAACATCTTAATCAACCTGAACAATTTCGTTCTCTTGTATGATTCTAGTTGGGATTAATATAGTCGCTATTTTTTTAATAATCACTGTCTACATTGAACCATTCAGCTCAGTTTTGTATCATGTGAAAAATTCCTCCTGAAGTAAAATGACAACCTGCAATTTAGCTGGAAATTTAGGATTTGTAATGTGAAAGGTCAATAACAATGTTTCAATTTGTATTACTTTTAAAAGAGGTGTCTGTCTGGGCCAACAAATGGGCTGAACAGAGAATAAGTAAGCTGTGCACATCAATAGGCCTGAATCAATAGCCTCAAAGATTTTGTGGGCCACATCAAAACAGGTAGCAGTAGCTATGAACAATGCTGCATGACACAGTAAAGATCTCTGGTGGACCAGCATAGTGGGAATGTGAAGGGCTTTCAGCCTCTGTCAAGCAAGACAATTCAGGAGACAGTCAAAATGCCATACTAAGCATGGCCAGCCCAATTTCCCCCCTTCCTCAGAAGCTACCTCCAGAACTTAGTTTTGAAGCAATTCTGCTGATCCTCAGAAAGATGTTGAAGACCCCAGTGAGGTCCCCACTCAGTCTCCTCTTCTCCAGGATGAACAGACCAAGTGGCCTCAGCCACTTCTCCTACTGCTTCCCCTCCAGATCCTTCACCATCCTCGTGGCCCTCCTCTAAACACTAATACCTTCATGTCTTTTTTATTGCACACAGTACTCAAGGTGAGGCCGCAGCAGTGCAAAGCAGAGCAGCACAATCCCCTCCCTCAACCTGCTGGCAATGCTGTACTTAATGCCCCCCAGGACACGGTTGGCCCTCCTGGCTGGCAGTTGCAGTGAGTTTAATTTGAATGTGATGAGTGCTGCAGAGCTGGCATAGCTGTGGGAAGATGAGCTGCAGTCACTTGTGCACTGCCAGCAGTTCCATCCTCTGGTTGCAGGATTGTTGGGAAAGTTACATGAAAAGATAACACAAATGTTGAAGAGGCACCAGGAGGAGACTGGCATTTAGCGACGTGTCTTTCTTTGAAGACTGACAAATTAATAAATGATGGAATCAAATTTGGAATCCTGCAGTGTAACTAGAGCTGGTGGCAGAAGCAGAGCAGCGCTTTAACACTTTGCCTGAAGCGAGCGAGAAAAAACCCGTTGTGAGTTAAAAGAAATGTTCAGACCATAATTGCCTGGTGCATATTTCTTATTTCCAGTAAACTGTAAACAGCCTTCAGATATAAGTGGCCTGGTGTTCAAGACTGCTAAGTACCAAAAGTTGTGTGGGTCAAGTTGTCTAGAACATGATCTAAAAAAAAAGTAGCAAGATTGATATCAAGAGTTCTATTCCTTTCATTAGCTGAATGAAGGTACTAAAAGAAGAAAGCAGTCCTCTCTCTTTCAAAGCTCACTCAGAAATTTTTTGAGCTACTTTTAAAGCACAAAATCAAATAATTTTATTACATGCAAAATGAGAGCATTTGATTTTGAAGCCTTTAAGACATAACAAGAAGGGCCCAGGATGCCATTTGAGGCACTGAGGTAGTTCTGAGTTTTAATGTTAACCTGTCTATCTCAGTATGATATTACTGACCTGTCCCATCTTGTGAGGATTAATTACTTAGTTTGCACTGCCACTTTGAAGATATAAAGCACATCTCATATCAGGTGAGGGCTACATAAAATGATTCAGGAGAGCACTAAGCACTGGTTTGAGTTTGTTTTCTTTTTAAGTCATCTGGCAGCACCTTTCCAATTTGCCAATGTGTAACAGGGTAAGTTTACTTCAGGTTCAAGGAAAGAGCAGGCTGGTTTTGTTTTGGGGGTTTTTTTGAGATGTTTTTGGTTCATTCAAGCTATTTTTGCTTGCCATAGCTGTAAGTCATAAATTGATTTTTAATATGTTAACAATTGGTGAAGGTTGTGAATAGGCATTTGAAATGCTGTTTGAGTGAGTGTGTCCTTAATGCCATAAGCTCCCCAAGAAAAGATTAGGTTAACAGGTAAACTTCAAACCTTTATACTTTTTTTGTGTTCTATCATGTAGAAAAACCAAACCACTTCTCCTAGTGCTTTGACAGGCAGTCATGCCTCTCAACTAATTTATCTGGGAACTGCTGTTTCCAGGGACAGAGAAGAATCAAAGCAAATAGACAAGGCCCCTGGATGTTATGGAGGACTATAGAAGAGCAAGAGATCCTAGAGGTTAATATGAATGAAACTCTACTGTGCCTTGAAAAAAAAAAGAGGGAATTTCAGAGTTTGCAGAAAGGTAAAAGACTGGCCTGACACCTTAAGACCAGTTCCTGGTCTTCTGAATTTAAAAAATTCTGAAATTAAAAAAAAAGTCTGCAGTGGACAAGCAAAGTGCCTCCCTAATTCTTGCTGACAGTAACTCATGTAGCTGAATACCAGCTCTACACTGAAAGACTTTGCTTCTCTATTGAGACGATTGACCTAAGGTCAATGGATAAGTTCTTCCCAGCAGTCTGTCATGTGGGTGGTGGTCTGGTCTCCTAGGTCTGAATGGAGCAGTTTCTTTCCAGATCAGAGCACTTCCAGCAAATGAGATCGTTTGAGGTAAGCTCTTTCCCATGGGAATAGTTGATCCAATCTGTTCTTTTTTCCATGGCTTGGCTAGTCCCAGCCATTTATACTTGTTCACTTTGGGCTCTGATGAACTAAATGCTTTTTTGCAGTGACCTTTGCTTCAAGCATGTGGTAAATGGCCTGGTCTGTCCATATTCCCCTCTATCCATGATACAACTTTCCAGTTCTGACTTTTTCATATTGAAGATACTACAAGGGAATTTCATAATTCATATTGTATACAATAGTTTCAGACTACCTCTAAGCTCCTACTTTAGATTTAAACATGTTCAAAAGGTGATGGTGGTGGTTGTCTGCTCTAGGCTAATGTATATTTATCTGGGTGTATGAATGAAGTGTATCAACAATTTTAACATTCCACTGGCATATTTTGAGTAACATTTTCCTCCTTTTAGGATCACTCCAGGGAGAGTCCAAAGAGACCAAGTATGTGGTCCTTGTCAAATGTCAGTAGCCAAATCTAAAGAGAGGGGAGATCAGATGGAAGTGAGCTTAGGTTTTACAGGGGTATTTTGTCCCAGTTGCATATGTAAAAACTCCATTACTTCATTCAAAAGTTCTTTCAACTCTCCAGTAAATCACCTGCCCTACCTAAAGCAGAGGTCTTTCAAATGAAAAAAACTTTGGATCCACTTCTTTCCATTTTTTCCCTTGGGGCATGGGTAAAGCCCCAGTCTTAGGTGACTGCCATTGAAATGTTACAAAACCAGGTGACCTGGGACATGAGTAGAGGAAAATCTAGGCAAAACAGATGTTTTAGTGTTCTTGTGCTCTTAAAAGTCACCTTTGATGCATTGGTGTGCAACACACATTTTCCCTGTCTCAAATACAACAGTTAAGTGTCGCTATAACAGAAAGCAGTAAATTTTAGGAAGAGAGAAGAGAGCAGAAAAACTGAATTAAGGCCCATATTGTTATTTCTTCTTTGCTCTTCTGAATGATGATAGCTGTGGATGGTTATGTGTTTACTTGACTACCACCTGTCGTACAGCCAGCAGGCAAGCCAGTTTTGCAAGGTGCACTCAGGTTGTATTTGTCTATGTTGTGCTCGTTCACAAACCCTATTTGTTGCAGGTTTTTTTACTTCTGCTTTCTGAGTGACACTTCTGTCACATTTTTGGACTAGTATAATAGTGGTTGACATTTTTATATCCTGAAGGCTTGTAGAGAATTTTAGTACCTCTAGGAAAAGGTGCAAATCTGGAAATGTATATTTAGGTGGGAGTTAATCATTCTACATCACTACTGATTTAGGTGCTTTGAAGGCCTGTTAGAAAGACCCTCTTTTCCCCTTTGGATGCAACTTCTCCTCGACAGCTGTTTTAGCATAATAGAAAATGCCATTTCTAAGAGGAATCCTCTCTTCTCCTTTCCACTGAACTGATGTGACATGATATTCAGTCAAAATAAATGTCAATGGCAAAATAAATCTTTCAGGGAAAACTGAAATACCTTCATGAATCCAGAATGTGGTGGCTCTGCAGCGGTTGGGTGCAAGACTGGCAAAACAGCTGTCCTTGTTTCAAACAGGCTTTTCAGTAGGAGAGTTAAGCAGTGAGGGGGGAACAGTGTGAGTGCCTCCAGTGAAGCAGGGCATGGCCCACAGTGATGTCTGATGAGAGGAAGGTCTGCAGGAGATGGGTTGCTTCTTCTCTGGGATTTATTCATGTGTCTTTGGGACTGCTTGGATTTCTACTGGCTGGAGGAGTTCAGGAGACTTCTTCCTCTGTCCAGGTTAATTTTGCAGACTAAGCAAGAGGATTACAGAGTCTGGTGTGAATTTGCCCAGCAGAAGCCAGGTCCCCCTGTCAGACTCTGTGTTTGTGTGTGTGTTTGTTTATCAATAATGCTTTGAGGGATCATGGAAGTGCTATTGGACAGACTGGCAGATCTCTAAATTTTACACTGCAGTAACAGTGAGGGAGTCCTGCACAATAATTGGCCATAAGGAATGGCAGGGTCTCTGTGGCCCCAAACTGGTCTGCTAATTGCTACTATTTTCTCTCAACTGTCGATGCTACTTTGGGTGACATCTCTTCTGCCAAGTTTCAGTTAACTCATCTGTAAAATAAGGCTAATCGAATTTGCCTACCTTATGGAGATTAATTTATTAAGTTTATATTACAAAGTGGTGTAGGCATAAAATGTTATGGAAATGTTATGGAAATGTTGAGTAGTAGCCATGTTATATTAATTTTGTTTATTGAGTCCCATCACACATAATGTCAATGCACTTCTGCAAATTATGGCAGCACAAGCTAATCAAAATGTAGGCTTTTCTAATGCCGTTTTTATTTTGCAATACTCTTGCTAGTTTTCCAAATCAATAGGAGTTAGATAAATAAATAAATGGCCTTCTTTTGTTTAGCGGCACAGGCCATTTTAAAGTCTGCTCTGGAATATTTTCTCTGGAATTTTTTCTGCTTCCTGCATTCTGATCATCTCACAATTTTAACCCCATTGTCCCTTCCTCTGTCTTGTTCTTTCTGTGCTTTTTTTTAAAGTGATTCTTCTACATGTAAATCGCTTTGACCTTTGATTTTGACTTGCTGGGTATAATGCTAACACTTTCATTGATTTTGATTTGAATTTCACTGCATCTTACCATCCTGACTGGTAGGTATAAGCTCAGTTGAAGCGTTTACATGTGTAGACCCTAAGGGGGGTAAAAAGAAGCCCTTCTAGTTCATCTACCAGGGGATACAGTGATTAAGTGTACAGGACTGAAAGTTCTGCTCTGCCTTTTGCTGTTGTGAACAAATGTGTTTTCTCAAAACCACAGCTGGGGAAGAAGGCAATACTTGGCAAAGAAGCTTCCATTAAGAGCACTTGCTGGAAATGTCTGCACATTGTTCCTGAAAAATGTACTTCAGGACACTGCACTCTTCAATTTGCATTCTTTAAAATGGGCAGAGAACTTTGTCAGGGGACCTGTGTGTCTTGTTCTGGAAGCTGTTGTAAGATACAGAAGTCCATCACAGCCTGAGCCTCTCCAAAGGCAAAGCAAACCCCCAGATGATCCTTGAGTCCCAGAGGTAGGTTGTTCAAGAGAGAAAGGCATTAACAGTGGCACAGAGGGCATGAAGTCTACTATATAGAGAGCTCTTGTCTTGTTCTTCAGTGGAGTGGCAAAATGTAATTAGGTGTTCCTGTAATCAGACCATTTTCAAGCAGAACCATCTTGAGGTGAACAAAAAAGTAGAGGTTGGAAAGTTAAGTACAGTGCCTGTATGTAAATGATGCATCCTTCCTGAAAACACTAGCTGGAGAGAAATGTCATGTGTAATGTAGGTGTTTTCATTATATTTCTACAGAAAAGCTGTCTTTGAAGGCGTGGGCTAGACTTTTGTGTACATCTGTGGTTGCCTACATACCAAGCAGCATGCCAGGGACCAGACAGTATGCCATGCACTTGGCATCATCATATTTTTCAGCCCCCAAATGTCTGATGTTTTCCAAGGTTGAAATACAGCAGTAACCCCAAGTGGATTGGACCGGCCAAGCAGGCACTGATTCCAGAATCAGAGAAGTTGATTTGGCTGCTGAGCTGCTTAACTGTGGTTTATTATGGGTCAGATTTTGATATTAGTAAGCTCATTTTAAACCTAGAAGTACTTGGCTGAAGTAATTGGTGGATTACTTCAGGGGCTGTTGCTCCAAGTCTGGCACTTTACCCTAAGGGCAGAGTGGATTCTTTCAGTAGTGCTGTCTCAGGCTTCCTGGAATAGAAACTTCCCAGTGACCCAAAAACGTGTTCTCCTAATCCAGGGAGGTCCTGCAACAATGTCACTTAGTGTATTTTCCATATAAAGAAGCAATTTCAAATTCATTTTAATAGGCTTCAGTGGTTTTCTCTTGGGACTTGTGTAGTTAAATTCTTAATAACTCATTTGTTGAGCTATTCATTCTCAGGGATTTGAGTGTTCTCCCTGTGTTCCTGTGGGAAAATGCCAGGCTCAGACTGTGTATCAACCCCACGTGGACCAAGACTTGATATCGCACCATCACATATTCATTCTGTGCAGCTTTCACTGAGTGTTTGCTTGCACGTGGAGAAGTCTTTGATCAGTCTTAGGATGTCAGCTCAGTTGAAAAGTGATCCCTCCCTCTACCAAGAAGTCCACAGAAGGAGATTCTGGTTCTCTTGTCCAGGCTGTGGAGATAAACGGGGTTGTGGTAACTTCCACAGATGGTGTTCAAGAGCAGCTCTTCATTGGGAGATAAACCATACAAATGTCACAATAAATAGAGGTCACATGGTGGAGGAAGAAAGATGGGGAAATTCCAGCTTTAGGTCATAAAATACACAAGAGCAACAGGCTGGACTGTATGCAGTCACAGAATCACAAAAATCACAGAATGATTAAGGTTGGAAGGGACCTAGTTTTCTATCAGCCATGAACTTACTGAGGAGTTTCTCCATTCCTTCATCCAAGTTAAACAGCACTGATCCAAGTTAAACAGTACTGGGCTGAATATTCCCTTGGAGGGACACCACTAGTTACAGACCTCTGACTAGCTCTGTGTCACTGGTCACAGCCCTCTGAGACCTACCATTCAGCCAGTTCTCAATCCACCTCACTCATCCAGCCTGCACTCCCTGATTTTGCCTATGAGGATACTGTGGGAGACAATATCAAAAGCCTTGCTGAAGTTCAGGTAGACAACATCCTCTGCTCTCCCCTTCTCTCTCCAGCCAGCTGTCCCATCGTAGAAGGCAATCAGGTTGGTTAAGCATGATTTCCCTTTTGTGAATCGATGCTGACTACTTCTGCTCACCTTCTTGTATTTCATATGCTTAGAGATGGCCTCCAGAATGAGCTGTTCCATCAGATATCCTATCGGTGATAGAAAAATATGAAGCTGGGTAATTGCAGACCCATGGAGTATTAAGGGCCTGGCTATCAAGGGCTCAACAAAATTAATGATCTTTGTTCTTTTAGCACTTAGAACATATGGCATCAGAAGCCTTGAAAGTGCCGGATTTCCCAGCCTGGAAACTGCAGTTAGTGTTCTCAATGCACACAGCTTTGGCCTTGCTCTTTTTTTTTCTCACATGTTAATTATAATGCTTCTGTCAATGAGCAAAAAGTTGAGCCAAAGACGTGCACTTGAAGTAACTTAGGGTAAGATTTTATTTGGCATGCCTGAGTTTTACCACCTGTACCAGTGTCAGTCATGGCAGCCTCCTGATGCAGAAATCAGCTTGCAGCTGTAGGCAGCCAGTTCAGATAAAAACTGAGGTGTAAAGAGGTCTAGAGTATGAGAAGCAGGAACCTAATTACAAGGAAGTCATGGACCTAGTCACAAGGACCAGGCCAGATGAGCTTGATGCCTCCATGAGAAAAAGAACAGACTACAGATGTTAAAATTAATAAACAAAATTAACCGCATACGAGGCAGGGGTGGTCTGGTTTTCTACAACATACAGAGGTGCTGTTTTATCATACCATGGGAGCTGCTGTGTCAGAATATCAGTCTGTCTATTTTAAACATCATCTCTTAAAATGCCCCTCTCATAGATGCTGGCCAAATTGTCATCCTTCAGATCATACAGAGGTAAAGCCACTGTATCTGTCTGTGTTTCTCTCCTGAATGGCTGTAACTTTCCCCTGAATGCTTTCATATGCTTGTATGATGAACTACCTGCAACCAATAACTTTTTACACATACCTGTAAAATTAAAATGGAGCGTGTCAGTATAGTAGCTAGTACAAATTAAATTCACAGATTGAACTGGCAACAATGAAGAAGAAAAATCATTGGCTATGAGGGAAATTCAAGAAATATAAAGTAATGCATTTTTGAGGCAGAAAGTTAACTATCATCAGTTAAGGAAAAATGGTATGATTTCTTAAAATCCTTGTAGTATTGTAAATGTGTCTGCAAGGCAAAACATTAATATTGCCAGTATTTATTACACTGAATAAAAGATGTTTTCAGATCATGGAGAGTCGGGTAAAGC
Organism: Calyptomena viridis; assembly: GCA_013390005.1. Classification (NCBI taxonomy): domain Eukaryota; kingdom Metazoa; phylum Chordata; class Aves; order Passeriformes; family Eurylaimidae; genus Calyptomena; species Calyptomena viridis. Next base: position 169,304 of record WEIV01021677.1, on the reverse strand, counting down.
TTGTTCCCATTTGCATGGGTCCACATCTCCTGGGGCTTGTGCAAAGAGAAGGAAACAAAAAAGAGGCCTAGAGCAAATTTCAACTGAAACATAAGCATTATTTATTTATTTATTTGTGATCCATAAATATTATTTGTTTATTTAAACGTAATTTATTTGTAAGCCAAAGCTTTATTTATGTCTTTGTTTTTATGATTCCCTTAAGATTATGCATTCTGCATTTTCTCATAAACTTACTTAAATTTATGAAAAAGTTGCAAAAACTTTTTTTTCCCCACTGCATAGTTCATCAAGCTGTTACATTAGTAATAGCATCTAAGCAAAGGATTTTTCTGTTTGATGTACTGGTTTTAAACAACTTCGATGTGGGTAGCTGAATTGTGTATTTTGCTTGTTTGGAAGCAAGTGATGTGAAGGAATAATTATGTTTGAGATTTTGAGTAAAAGTTTTCATAGTGACTTTAGCATCAGCTTAGGTCAGCAATGATATTTCTTGCTTCTGAAGTCAGCTGGATGTAGGTGCTTGTATGTTCTTGTGCATCTTGACCTCAGCTACTTGAAAGCACATCTGATGTTCATAAGTTCTCAAAGGGCGTTCTGAAAATGTACACATTTTCACTAAGTCCAAAATCGTGCCCTGTTATATACATTTTTCCCAACAAACCTGTCATGTTCCATTTTGTCCATAATGAAATTTGGATGCCTTGCGGAACAGGTAATTCTAGAAAGGCCAGAGAGGTTGCAGCTGCTTCTGTCCATGAGTGTCTCCCCTGTTTTTAGTGTGGGTGCTTGAGTTAAAATGTATGACTGTGGAATAAAGAATGACTTGTTCAAAATTATTGTTGCTGTTGGTGAAGGAATTTGATGCTATTTCATAAAGAAAATAACAGGGGGTGAATGAACCTTTCATTGTGGTAAGCAGCATGAAGTAGGCCAGTGTGTGTGCAGCAGGCTGTTAACAGCTGCTGACTTTTGCTTGAATTACAAAGGAAGCCCCAGCACAAATGTAGTGTATTTTTATAGAAGACACCTTTCCTGAAAGAAGCCAAAGTTTAGTGCTTAGACAAGGACTCAACACCAGATGTGAAAAATCACAGTTCCACTATTTTTATTTCAATAACATTAGAGAGCAATGGAGGGGAAAGAAATTTCCTTCTGTGCTGTGAGAGTAGCTTTGACTGATGACTAAGTGCCAGCCTAGGGAATTACAGTAGTTGTGTGTGTGGCATGCTGTAGTTTTCCTGGATTTTGAAGGAACTGCAGAATTTGACCTGCAGGTGCCAGCTTGGTCTATTTTTAAAATTTACCTGAAAAGAACACTTAAGAAGCATCAGCATGTGCTATCTTCAAAAGCACTGTCTGTCTTGCTCTTACAGAATGAGATGAACAATGCTGGCTACTACAAATAGCAATAAAAATTTCCTGGATAAAATTTCTGCTTGGCCAATGGAAACCGTAGCCTCTGCATTAATGAGCATCAGTCCTCCCTGTGACTTCCTTTTGCTTCTTACAGACTCTGAGGACACCAGGCAAGAGTATGCAGAGCTGGTTTGTTCCTCCAAGGCAACCTGACTGCAGCTAGCCATGCTGCCAAAGGCACAGGGCTGCAGGAGCAGTGCTGTTTGTTTCCAATTTCACCTCTGGCATCAGCCTGTCACAAGGGTTTGGAGGTCTCTTGGATGCCTTAATTTTCAAACCTGCTTCATACTCGTGCCTTCATTTTCCCCTTTAGTCTCTGGGGAGAGAGCTGTGAGAGCTGGTAGAATCATGAGTCTGAGCAATTTCCTGGCCTTAAGGGATGAAATGTGAGCCCCAGAGAAGGCAGCAGTAGTTCACTATTGACTTCAACAAGATTGACATTTCACCTGTAATGTCTGCAGGCAGCAGAGAGAGTGTGACAGGGGCTGTGAAGAGGGAGCATCTGAATATGTACATGCAAGTAAGACTGATGAAAATACAAAACACCGCTGAAATTTTGTGAGCCTTTAAAGCAGGGAGACATTAAGGATGCCTTGGATATTTCAGAATACCTGACTGATTTGCTTGTGGGAGATCTGCTTCAATCAGCTTCTGAGTCCCTTGGGAACCCCAGCTGGGGTTGAGTCACCTTGTTGTGGAAATAGCCCGGCCACTGAAGACTGTGCCTGTGTAGGTCGATCTACCAGTGAAGAAGTGGATTGTCCTGCACCATCCTGTTGCAGCTGGATTGCTTCTGCTCCAAACCTAGGTCTGGCAATGCAAGCTCAGACACCTCTGCACTGCTCTGCTCTCTGTAGAGCAGATGTGTCATCTGTCAGAGAGACACCTGCAAGCAGGAGCTCGGGGAGGAGTAATAAAACTTAAATGTATTTGAGGAGGAAGGAGGTTGGAGCAATACAAACCTGTAAATTGCAGCAAGATGCCAGAATTTTTGAAGGAATCTGAAACTGAATAAAGTGACTGTGCTGATCAGAGAAATATATAATCCCTTGTGAAATTCAGCTCCTGTGCAACCTACAAGCCCTTAAGCCTTATTTTAGGATGAGCTAAACTCATTGCAGGGAAGAAGAGCAATGACAGCAATAAAATCTATTGGGGAACATGGCTTAAGAGGGAGAAATGCCTAGCAGAAAAGGAATATTTTGTAGTTCTTGCAGATGTTGATGTATTTTAAATATACTTTAGGAACAAACTGTTGTTGATGGCATAGGAGGTAAGGATTGCTGTAATTTATGACTTTGAATGAAGAAGGATGCTACATAACACTGCAAGTGCTTGTATGTGTAGGTGGTTCTGCTGGTGTAGGAGTAGTCTTTTCAACTCACTGGCAGTCCTTAAGGAGAACTATTTCTCTGCTGAAGTCACATGTCCTGCACTTTGATTTAATTTGCTGTCTGTTTGATTGTTTCTTCTCATTAAAGGAGATGAAGTAAAACACAGTTGCATGGGAGTGTAAATATTATGATGCTATTTTATAAATTGTAGTCCTGTCCCCCTTATGAGAAGGTGTGTTCATAGCTGGCCCTTGCATCTTGATAATATCAGGAGAAAATATCCAGGCAGCAGAAGTTGTCAGATAGGAGACATGAGGATGAATGAAATGTTTTAGAACTGCTCAGGTTGAGGAGGAAACAGATAACAGGTGACATGATAGTGGAATGTAAAAATAATGAATAGTGCAGAAAAGGCTGGCTGCATTCCTGTACTTAGTGATTTACAGATATAACAAGAACATCCAATGCAATTAGAAGGTGACACATTCAAAACAGTTAAAAGGAAATCTTTTATGACAGATGTGCATAAATGATCACTGACAAAAGAGTCTCTTGAGCGAAAGATCTCCAGTGGGTTTGTAAGAAGATTAGAGTGATGTACGAATGAAATCTTTCTGCTTTTGTACATAAGCCTAGTCATTAATGGATGAGAAAAATCTTCCTCCATTGGCTTGCTATCAGGGAAATATTCTTTATTGGGCTCGGGACAGCTTTCTCGATGAACCAGTACTTGATCCTTGAAAACATGAGAGGGCTCTCAATCCATCCTACAGCATGAATCCCTCTGTTACTGAAAGTTGTTTAAGGCTCAGTCCCCATATTTCACCTTTTGCTGTTTGAGGGTTATTTTCTGTGTCTTAGCAAAACACTAGTTTTTAAACTCACTTGCAGATGACTACCTCCAAATCAAAGAAATACACAATTACTGTTTGAAATTCAACTCAGAGAGCTAGATTTATCTCTGGGTAACTTTGCAGTAGTCAATACCTTTACCAGAATCACTAGCTAGGTTGAGGTTGTCTAGAAGGAAGTTATATTGATAATAAATTAAAAGCTGTTTGTTGAATAGCAGTTGCAGAAATAGCAAATTCATTTTGTTGCATAGTTAAGGTGGTATGGAACCAAACATTGATGTTATATGAAAATAGTGAACAGTGCAAAAATACAAATGGAAGGAAACACAGTCACAGATTCCACATTATTCTTAATTTAGAATCAGAGCCTAAAGGGACCCCATTGCAGCAGGAAAGAATGGAATCCCTCATAAGGGCAAATAGAGTTTTCAAATATATCTGCTGCTGCATGGAAATTAATAGAATTTAGGTTTTTCTCCAGCCTTAAAATACCTTTTCACATGAAGGTAGACTCAATCATATACTTTGATTTTTGACAGTACAAGGAAGACATTGACAAAGCAGGTCCCACAGAAGGCCACTGAGGTGGTCAGAGCTCTCGAGCAAATGACACATCAGCAGCTGGGGTTGTTCAGGCAGAGAGAGAGAGCTAATGTAAAGTAGAGCAACCTCAAGAGTATTTTAAAGGGGGAGTTCCCAGCATCACTCCTGCATCTGTCTCCTCTTCACTGTTACCTCCTCTCCTCTGACATTGCTGTGGGGTTAGTGAGGCCAGTAGGGACAGCTGCACCAGGAAATGCTGTTTGCTTCTGCACCACTGGCCTCTGTAAAGGCTCCTAATGCAGCAGAGATTGCCCATGCCTTTTAACCCCTGGCACGTTCTGTTCTGGAGTCCTAAAAAGTATCTTGACTGCAGGGTGCTTCTGAGTGAAAGGATTCTCCCACAATTAAGTCTATTTTTGAAAGCATGTGTCCCAGTATTATCTGTAAAAGATCTGTATTTTTAGACTGGAATCCTGTGCTGTCCCTTCCAGCAGAGAACAGTGTGCCATCAGGGACATGATAGCATGGGCTTTCTCTTTTTTCCCTGAACAGACTGCCAGTGAAGTTGGAGCACATGATCCTCAGTGCAACAGTGAAAGGGAAGTTTTGAAACATCTTCAATAACTTTTTATCCTCTCTCCAGGAAGACAGAGGCATTAATAGATCACAGAATAGTTTTACTTGTTTGATTACAAAGATAAAGTTTCTCTATGACCTTTTTCTCTTCTTTTTTCCTTTTTCTTCTTTAAAGATGAAAAGTGAGTCTCCTGTTGGGGAGTTCCCTTGGTCCATTTGGGACAGAGATTGACCACTGTTTCTGTGTTAGGTTGCAAAAACAGATTTATGAAAATAGCTCTGGCATTTTGAAGGATCTTTCTTTAATTTTTTTTATTTTCTTTCTTTTGTTTATTTTTTTAAATTATTTCTCTTTCTTTCCTATGTACATTAACATGTTTTTTTTACAGTGTCATGGAAGTGTTGAAAAGAATCTTACCCCAGAGATTAGACCAATGCAGTTTAGCTTTGACTAGCTTATAAATGTGACTACAGAGTTTTCATAAATGCTGACCTTATCAAAAGGGCATTCTTAATAGCAATAGCTATAGCTGCTGAGCATTTAAAATGCGAGTTACAGTCTTCTCTGTTTTCCTTCCTTAGCCCTTTGCCCCTTGTTGTGTTCATAGGATAGCAAACTGGCTAATCAGAAGCATCATCTGTAATTGATTTCAATAAAGCCACTTGAGTTGGGACAACTGCATCTTTGCAAAAAAAAAAAAATTCCCCTAGGCGAGTGGTTTTTTTCTTTTACAAAGAAAATATTAACTATTAACAATTTTTCAAACCCAGCTCTGGGTCTGATCCTGTGAGCTAATACATGGCATTCAGCTCCTAGTGAACCTAGAGGGAGATAAAGATGGTTGCAAGTTGCAGATCAGATTCTTATGCAGAGTCCACAATGAAAGTAAGTTCCACACTCACATAAAATAAATTCTTCCTGAATACAAATACAGTTATATTTCTTCAGCTAAATATTTAACAAAAGCATTGCAGCATGGAATATTTTAGATAAGCTTTATCTAAGTGCTAATAAAAGAATGCTTCCATTATGCAGAAGGTAAGTCCAACATACAACACAGTAAAAGTCCTGAAAAATATATATTTCTTTATTGAGTAAGTTTTTAGTTCTATTTATTACTCAACAGAATGTATTTCAAAACCAGTGAGTAATGAATCATTTAATAACTTCATTTGTAAAATACTTACTCTACTACTTTTTCTACTTTTCCATTGAATTAGTACACTGAGTGATTTAGTGATTTCTGTTTAGACATAGCCAGTGTCTGATAGGATTTACATCAAGACAGTCATAAAATTAAAACAATAAAAAGTAGTCTGACAGATTCTTTCAATATTAGCTTAATTCTTGCTCCGGCTTATCAAGGGTGATATTTATTATAGGCCTAAAGGGCATGGAATTAAAACCCATATGAATTAACAGAAGAATCCAAACCAGCATTGAAAGTCGATTTCATAGTCCGTGTGCTTCCTTGCATAGCTGAGTAGGAAGGTTATGTCATTAAAGCTGATATAACAGCTTTGGGATAAGGAAAGCATACAAGTGTTGGACATCGATATAAAATCTGTTCTTACATCTATGGGCTTAAGTGTATGAGCTGAGGTGCAGGAAGCAACCTCCACAAGTTTACATCTAGACTTTTTGTCCTGATGCACACACACTAAGTCCATGCAAACAACAGGTGGTATTCCCACATTAACTGTCCATTTCCCCTCTGTCTCCACAACAAAGTCTTCCTTATGATCTTCTAAAAGTAGAAGATACAGTCTCCACAAAGAGAGACATTGAAAGTCAGCAGCCTGTTTGAGAGCTTGTTGCAGGAGGGAAGCAAAAACCTGTGAAAGGGCACTGTAACCCACTGCCTGGGGTGGAGGGGATGGGGGTGACTATTGCCTGAGTGAATTTCGGGTGAAGAGGACGTGACAGGAAGTTGCTTTTTATCACATTTTGAGATCAAGGTCCTCTAGAAACCGTGTGGGTGCAGGACTCTGGGCTTGGTATTCCCCAAAGGCCAGATGTTAAATCATGTACTGGGATTTTTACCTGGGTTTCGCAGGTTGAAGGAAGATGATTTAAGCCTCTCTTTGGAGTTGGAGAGCTGGCTAAGTTGCCACATGAGCACTTTTCTTCTCCCCATTGTTTCTCAACACATCTGTTTGCTTTGATTTTGTGCTTTCATACCTCGTTCTGTTAGACACTGATGGAAGAGACAAAATTCACATTGCAGTAATTTCCATTCAGGTTTTTTTCAGTTGACTTTTGTCTTTGTAAAGGAGAACACAGGCCCTGAAATGCCTGTCTCTCTGCCTTTCTTGCTGCTGTAGTCTAATCTGTGTCCTATGTGATGTTAAAATGTGCATTCAGTACTCCTCTTTTTCCAGTGGAGGTAGTAGCCTTTGCAGAACAATGCTTTGTACAACCTCCTTTTCTGGAAAACCAATACAGAAAATCTCCAGTGCAGTTCATCAACACAGATGCATGAAACTTTCAGGCCCTTTTTCTAAAAATAGGCCCTTCCTCTGTGCACACAGACATGCTCCTGTAATGAAATTTTCCAGAGAAATATCTGACAAGCATTTCCTTCTTCTGTGCTCCATGTAATGAAAATCTGCTGCTTCATTGAATTGGAAACAACAATTCCCACTTTAAACATGAGCTTGGACTTGTATTGCACTAACAGAATATTTTCATTCTGGGTTTCAGGAAGCACCTTATGCAGGCAGGAATTCTTAACCAAGTCCTGCAACACCTACATTTGGCGAGTGTGCATATAATAGCTGCACCTATTAGATGTTCAGAAGTGCAGTTTGCTTCTTTTGCAGGATCCCTGGATACAAGTATCCTCTCACATGGAGTCAGTGAGTGTGCCCTCCTACTTACACATTGCCTTATTTTCCTCTGTGACTGTACAGTGATTACTGTCATGGGATAGATGGATACAACACTTTCCTAGGTCTGCTGCTTCACCCCTGTTCTGCATGTTCAGCATATAGGTTTTGGTTCTGCTTATCCTGAAGGTGCTGGTCATCTCACTGACTTTAACAGAACCATGCAAGTAGTAAGGTGATACTTGTTTTGTGTCAGAGGTCAGAATTTGGCACCTACTAACCTCCTCTCTAGAGAACGAATAAATGTGTGTGTGTGTGTGTCTGTGTAGGTCTTTTTTTTGCATCCCACATACCTTTCCTTTCCAAATACCCTTCTTCATGGATTTTCATTAATAAATTACTGATGATCCAGGCATAGAGGAGCAGACTGAGGAGTAGGGTTTAAAATAGTTTGATGCCAGTAAAATGGATTACTTTCACAGTTAAACTATTTTTGCTCTTGTCTCAGAGGAATGTTGGAAGTGGAAGGAAAATGTTTTTGCAACAAAAATTACTGTCAATTTTCAACTAACACAAAAGTATTGGAAGTACTTGGGTTTTTTTCTTTCTGAATTTTACTTGAGCACTCTTCTATTAAATACAACAGTATGTAGTTCTTTTAAACAGTATATATATATGATATAACTCATATCAGAACTGTATTTCCAACTTCCCAGTTACACTTACTTTGTTTTTCAGTATAAAGATCTGTCAGTGCAAAAGTTAAACCAAGATACATAGTAGATTCCCCCAAATTCAATTCCAATAATTACATGTGTTCTTCAGGATCTGTTATTCAATTATTTGGAAAATCACGATTTTCTCTTTAAAAATGTAAATGCAAATGGAAGATCTAAATAAAGAGCTTGCTTTTCTTTTAGAAAGACTGTGCTTGAGCTAGTTTCAGGAGAGGAAGCAGTCTAACACAGCAGTACAGAACTGGCACAGGCTGCAAACTTTCCCAGGAAGCAGCAGGGCAGGTTTACTGTGTGTGGGCATCCCCACGCTTGCCTGGGATCGCTTGTTTAATCATGGCACAATTTTGTGATTGTTCGTGGCTGTTGCATTCCTGTCAGGAAACACAAATGAATCAGATTCTCTTATGCCTCCAGCCAGACTAACATCTCAAATCCCACAAGCTTCTACTTGCTCTCCCATGAGTCTCTGCAACTATGAAGAACAGAAAAAAAATTGCTTACAAAATTAATGTGTTGCAAGGTGAACCCACTTGAGTGTTCTCTCAGTTCTCAGACAGGTTACAGGTAATCAGTGTCATCTACATTGCAATAACTCACACCAAAGTTAGAGGGATATGAAGATGTTTTCAATCAAACTTAAGAAAGGTCAGATTAAGATGTTCAAACATTGATCCTAGGTGGTACCCACTGAAGACATCACGTCTTGTGTTGGTAATTGCTTATGAGAGCCCAAAGCAAGTAGGAGCTGAGCTGGCAGATTCTCTGTGTTTGCTCCTAGAACCGTGATCTTAGACTGGCAAAAACTTATATTTTGATTAACTATTATCAACCTTCACTCTTTCACTCATGCCATCCCCTGTGTTATGGCATCCAAATCCAGGGACTGATCAAGCTGAAAACATGTCCTCCAAAAAAAACCAGGGAGGGAGAGAGTTGTACTTCAGCTCAGTGGGTATCATTTGCCTGCAGAACCAGCTGTGTGGCCACAAAGCAGGGCTGGTGCTGCCACAGGAGTAAGCAGGGCAAGGGCTGCTGCTCTTGCAGACCTTGCTGCCTGCTCTTTCCAGAGGAAGAGGCTGTGTGTGGTATTTGCTATGGGAAGAGAATAGTCTGTGACTTTGGAGGATGTCTAGCAGAGAAGTCACACAGATGCCTTTTATGTTCTCTTGGAGACTGTCTTTTTTATGCAAAAATAGTTGGTTGCTGCCTTTCAATTTTGTAGGTAACCTTTGCAGGCATCACTATATCAAAGATTGAAATTGAGACTAATCATATTTGTGTTTAAACCTATTCCTCTCTACACCATGATGGATGAAGGGAAACAGACTTTTTTTGCCTTTTAAGCTGGAGGGTGACGGATCAACTGCTAGTCATTGCTCTCAAGTCTAATAAACCACCCATTCAGTCTGCTCAGATGTTTCATAATAGACTGCTTTTTCAATATCTGATGAAGATACTGTATTACTTCAATAAATATATTTTAAAGCATTTATGCACAAACGTTCATCCTCCTTATTTTCCGAGGTTCATAGTAGGAGTTTTGTCTCAGCCTGTGTTGCCACTCCACACTGCCAGATTACCTTTGAGAAGCCATGTTATCTCACAAAAAGGTTGAGCAGTCCTGCAGCAGGACTGCAGGTACTCACAGAGATGATCCCTCACACAAAATCCAGGTATGTCAGATTCTTGTATTTCATTCTTCAGGGGTTTCAGAGCACTTTATTTGGCTGGGAGTTTCTATTGAACTGAGGTTCTTAGGAAGGCTGAGTAAGGTGCCTGCATTTCTCTTCACATGCAAAGAGGTTAAATGGTTCATTGAATGACATCCAGCAAGTCCTTGTCACTCACTGTCCTTCCCAGTTCTGCTTTCACTTCTGATATCCTGCCATGGTCAGAGATGTCTGATGTTGTCTGATATTTATCAGAAATTAATGTTAGTTCAGGCAGGCCATATCTTATTTATAAGATATGAGCTTGTAATTGGAATTGATCCCATTTTGTAGCTGAATGAATTGCCACCTCTCTGGTCATCTGCATAGCCTAGAAGTTTTACATTCTTAAATATTTTTTACTGGAGCAGTTTAAGCTAATGCATTTTATTGTATTGCTGGTATGGGTAGAAACCTGAACATAGTTGCTTTCAGCAGTTCAGCTCATGAACAGTAACTCAGTAATTCTCAGTAGCTCAAGCATCACGGTATGTGAGTACACTTTGGCTTTGTTTGTAATTCTTGAGATACTCTTCTTGGTTACTAGCAAAAGACCAGCTAGTTCTTTCTGTCAGTGCTTTGCTTCCTTGAACCTGCTTTCAGTGCTGCTTTCTGCCTCTCAAAACCAAGTGTGCCTGGTACAGTGACATTTGAGGAAGCAGAGAGAAGGCAACGTGCTTGTCCTGAATAGAAAAGGTGAAGCCAGTGAACATCATGCTTACTGTGTGTGCATGTTTGTAACACAAGAGAAGGGTAGATTTTCAGCAAAGCATGGGTCTGGTTCATTTCTTGATGAAATCAAGTCCCTGCAATTTCATCCCAGTCCATTCATTCATTCTTTGTAAGCCACACAACACTTCAGCTGGTATGTCTGTAGCCCAGTGAATGCAGGCATGGGGCAGGGAGTTATGCCATAGACTAATTGCTGTAATCATTTGCCATCAGAATTTCAGTATGGGTGGATCGAGTTGATCTTTTGTAGTATTCTGTTTCAGATATGTAATGATTTATCATTTATCAAAGGTCGTTAAAAGGGCTGGAAGGAAAAGAAAAAGGCACGTCAAAGGTGCTATTGATATGTAGCTGAAAGAAGAGTGCCAAGTACAAACACAGCAGAGAGATGGAATTGTGAATCCTCTCCAAGTCCATCCTTTACTTCTTGGTTTGTGTGATGTTTGCAGGGGGTTACAAGTGAGGGTAACCATGAAGTTGGTACCTCTGTACTGAAAGCAGTTTTTGGTTAGTTTTACAGCTCATTTCTTTTGAATTTCCAAAGTAGCTTTAGTTGGCTTCATGTACAGGCTTCACAGCTCAGTGCCAGCAAATGCCAAGTCAAAATGAAAAGTAGAAGGGAAAAAAAGAATGAAAAGCCAAAAAAAGAAGACTGAGAGTAGTTACCATTTAAAGGGGGAAAAAAACCCCACAAAATAACCCCAAACAAAACTCGTAAGGGGTGTACAGTGTCCATGTGTAATGGTCATGGCTGTTACATGGCCCAATATACTCCAGCTTGAAGTTGGGAGTAACGCTCTGATTGTTTTAGTGGTGACTGTGCACAGACATCTGAAGAGACTCATTTTATATGCAATGCTGTCAATGTGACCTTTGAGAAAAAGTCTCCAGAGAAGCGTATGTGTTAGCAAGTGTTCCTCCATCCAGTTTGACCACCTTTGCCCCCTTCCTACGTGCCACAGAGTAGCTGCAGAGACCACCTCTCCCCTTTCACAACAGAGGAAGTGAAGAAGATGCAATTTCCCCTTTCTCCACGTCCTGCTGCTCTGTGCTGCACCACAGGGTGATGCTAAATGGGGCAGGCACTGTGCAGGGAGCCTTCATCTCCAAGGGCTCTGGCACTGCATCCCTGAGGACCAGCAGAGAGCAATTCTGCCTGGGAAATGCCCACTGCGGAGGTACTAAATATTCAAGCCATACTCAGTGGCTTAAAACAAGGGTGAGAATCATAAAAAGAAGTGCTCTTTGCTATATCTGCCTCTTTCTCTTACAGTATTTTTTAAATGGCTGAGTTGTGCCAAAAGACAAAACTTGCCTTTGAAAAAAATTTTAGAGTGTAAATGTGACATTTCCTGCACTAACCACACTTTCTTCAGGTGAAAGATAATAGGGTTGTCTGACTAGCTCAGCCCTGGATCCTTGCTTGAGTAGTTACTCGAGAATGTATTATATCCATAGTGGTGTTTTTCTAAGTTCTCTTTTTTGTGTTAAGCACTACATTCATTTAGCACCTCAGTTTGAATGTGAAAATATTCTAAAAGGTGAAAGATTAGTGATTTATATGTAGTACCCAACACCCTTCTGCCCAGTCCTCATTTTACTTGGAGTTGGTGTCATAACAGATACTTCGGTACAGAGAACTTAGTGTATTTTTTCCTCAGAACATTAAAAATCCATGCTAATTTCATGCCTGCTAATTCTCAATCTCAGGGCAGCTTTAATTAAAATACAAATGACACAATATTGTTATTGTGGATGGTATATAATTTTGGCTAATGGGTTTTTATTATTTATTTTTTATTCTTGAAAATCCATGTACAAGTGTTCTCATTTCCATCTTTTCTAACCAAAAGCAAACCACTCAATGCCTTTAGCCATATGGATTTTGTATGCCATTCAGAGCAGCCCAGTCTTATATGGTAATGACTCAACAACTTACTGAATCCAGTTAGCAGCTTTATAGATCATTACTCAAAGTATCTCATAGTTAAGTTTCATAACAGTCCCACTTAGATTATCTTACATCTTCCAAGTAACTTCTCATTAAAGGCAACCATGCCTTCTCTCAGCAAAGGAGTGATTCACCATTAGTTTTTTCTGTCTGTTGATGCCCACACCCTACTTTTATCCAGCCTTGCTTTTTAATGACCAAGGGCCATCAGTTCAGCTTGGGCTGATGTCCCACAATACAGGGGAGTAGTTAAAGGCAGTGATTTTGAACAGATTAATATTTAATGGCAGTAACTTCTTAAGCATTGTTTGTGTATTTGATGAAATACTTAAAGTGAGCTTACAAACACAGGCCTCCCTTTCCAGGATCTCTATTATGTTTGTCAGAAGGGACAACTTCGCTTGCCTAGAATTAAAGTTGTGCTAGCACAAAGGCCCTGTGAAGGACTCTGTGCACCTAAGGTCTGCTCAGACCGCTGACCTCAGACTTATCTGATGGCAAAAGAGTTTGCAGTGTTGCAAAGTTCAGCTGTCATAGCTGTTTTCACTTACCTCTTCTCATGCTGTCCTGAACACATTCATTCATTTCCTAACTAAACTGGTGGATCATCATTTTTAAGAAGAGGATCTGACTGGCTGCTTCTGCTGATCAGCTTTAAAAAACGTTGCTACCCAGGGACCTGTCCCTCTTGTTTTGTAAAACGTCAGCTGAATCCTCAGTTGGCAGAAAGAGATGACATCCCATTGCCTTCAGTGGGAATAGGTCAGGAGCTTGGACTCAGCAACTTTTGGGGACAGCCAGACAGGGGTTTTTTTCCTCTCCCTTATATCTGAGTCTTGTTTTGATGTATAACACAGTTTTACATGAACCTGGGGGAAAAAAAGGAGGATATGCGTGTGGATTCAGTGAATTACTAGCTCATAATTTTAGCCCCTGTTTCGACATGTGTTTTTCCTGGCAGCATAGGTCTTGCTTTTTGCTGTTCTTACCCCTGCACTGTGCTGGAACAGTGGCTGGTTGTGACCATTCAGTGAACCAGATTAGGAATTTTGTAATTTTTCAACCACATGAGCTTGCTAGTGTGGTTCATCACATGTGCAGCCACCCAGGCAGATACGCTGGTTTAGTGCATTAGGGCAAATCCGAGAAGCAAGGAGAAGCACCTGGAGACAGGATTGGAGAAGGATTTGTGCAAACAGCACTGCTGCTTGGTTTTATTGCCTCACCCAGATGCTACTGAAATGCTCATGTGGTATTTGTGGAAAAGAAAATAGATACAGGCTCAGCCTTTACAAAACAAAATGAAACATAACAACAACAAAAGTGAAAGATTGATCCCACATAGTATGAACCTAACCATGGGCTTTTTAGGTGAATACTGAGCCTGATCCAGAATCTTTCCATGCTTCCCTGTGGAGTTTCTGTGATGTATTGTGGGATATACAGAACTGAGATCTGTTGAGCTACAAGAGACTAAGCTTGTCCCTGCCCGTGCAGATGTGCCAACAATATAAGAAAGCATTCATCCAGCTTAGAAGTAGTATAACACTATAAACATTATAAATGTTTTGACTCTCCTATAACTGCCCGAGTCCCATGCAACCTGTGCTTTGGACCGATGTTTTAGCTTCTATAGTGGGTTATTTGTCATCAGGGGTGAGATAATTTTAACCTTTCTCCAAGTGGATGCTAAAGTGAAATCATAATAGCATCAAGTATCGTGGTAGAATGGATGAGAAGTGTGTGGGTTTCAGGAGTGGGATCTGCAGATGTCTCTCTCCCTTTATCTACCTCATGCTGCTCAGCAGTCTGATCTTACTGAGTTGTCCAAACTGTGTCTCTGTGTCTTCAGCTTTTGGTAGAGAGTACGCTGCAAAATATTGCAGGAGTATTGTAGTCTCCAGCTTCTTCCTCTTTAACAAGTACAGTGTATCCTCTGTCATCTCTTCCATTTTAACAGGGTGCCTTCTCTCACTGAATCCACACACACACAGCACCTGTGTTGGTTCAGCCACCTCTGCAGAGAGATAGTGTCAGTGGCTGGGGAGAGAGTTTGTCCATGTGAGTGCAGTGGGGAGACATGGTGGATGCAGAAGGGAGCATGAATAGCATTGCAACCCTCTTGGCAGAGGGTGTTTAATAATTTTCATATTCTTTGGTACTGTGTAGGTTTGGAACGTAATGTTACAACACCAGCCATCCTGGTTAGGTGTGTCAAATCAGGCAAAGTAGAGAACGAATTCTGCGGATCTTAATGGTACGACCTCCCTGTGACACTTGTCAAGGTGACAGTTTAGATGTAGCTACGTATAATCTCAGAAGGAACATCTCCTTCCTTGTATGTTACCGTAGTTCAGATGAAGATCTGCAAGCAGAGTTGATGGTGTTTAAGGTTATGCCACCAACTTTCTGCATCTTATGTACAATAATGTCACCTCTTCTATAACTCTAGAGTCGGTAATGTAAGAATAACTTGAATTCATTTCTGTTAGCAATCTGGATTAATAGTTGTGACCTACACTGAATTACCTACAGGTAAGACAGGTTTGTGGAACTGTGGTGCAGGAACCTGTGACATGTGTAAGTCCTTCTGCTGTGATTCAGACAGTCATGTCAAGATTTTGATCTTCCTCTTTTTTTTGAGGAGAAAGAAGGGTATACATATTAAACTTGGTTAAGAGAGTCTCCAGTTCAGGGAACAACAGACTGCAGTACTTTCAAAGTAGTACGTGCCCCCATTAAGCCACTTTTTGTTACCATACAGGATAAGTCATAAACAGTTTATTTGTTCCTTGGCAACTTCATATTTCGTGTAAGAATGGAAGAACACATATGCAATGGAGCTTTTATGAGATCAACATTTAGTCCCTGAAAATGATTTAGTAAAACTCAAGATTTCCCCAAAAATGGTGATCTTATCAGTCCAAGCAAACTTGTGAATGTTAATAAAAAAACAAACCTTTGCAGCAATGGCTATGAATGTATTTATACACTTACATACTTCTATTCTTATACAAACACATAGGATTATTATGGTGGCTTCTGTGCTGCTAAGGCAGTGTAGGTAGATAAAAAGAAAGGCAGCTCCTTCCTCGTAGCTGTTGTACACATGTAAGGAACAGGTACAGTAAGTGAATACAGAACGGTGAGTGAGAATGGAGAGGCCAGGATAACATGTACAAATAGAGGGGAAACATGGCTGGTTCTTCATTATATTGAGCATTATATTGAGACTCCATAAGTTGAGATTTCTATATATTCTGTTATGAGATTAGCTGATCTGCAATCTGTACTAGGACATATCCTTTCCTCTGTATTTTTGCAGTATCTCTACCTGCAATAGGGCATAAAGTCAATCAACTTCTATGTCAGAAGGCCATAGTCCCCAGAGTTGGGGTCAACCAGCCACACCTTCATTTAAAGATTGGTGTCTCAGATGTCACCTAGTCCTTGGACTTCCCCAAATTGCCTCGGGGTGCAGAATTTCAACAGGCTTGTTTGCAATATTGTTTTGTTAGAAGAAAGACTTTGCCCTTATTTTAAGATTGCCTGGGGTTGAATGTGAACTTGGAAAGCTGAAAGCAAATGGTTAACCTCTTGATATAAACTCAGAAAAGCTTAAAAGAGAAAAATGCAGTTCAGCCTATCAAGGATATGCAGCATCTTCTGTGGCTGTTCCTTAGAGCTTTCCTAAGACATCTCTCAGCCCTGATGCAAATGGGACAAGCAGTTGAATGACATTCTCCCTTTGGGATGCTGTCTTACAGAGTGGACTTTTCTGGTTTTTTTGTTTGATTGGTTGGAGTTTGTTTTATTGACTTAAGCAGTGAAAGGTAACTGAGCAGCACTTTGCTTTCCTGTCTGCTGTATTTCAACATTGGTCTATAAGACTAATGAAATAGTTGCTGGTCTAAAGAGGTTATATCACTTTCAGGGAATAAACAAATACATGATGTGTGTTAAGTTGCAGCTACACTGAGCTATCTTTGCTCCTGAAGTAACTTTCTGCATTTTAAAGACCATTACATTATGTTATGCTAAAGAGTTGAAGAGTACTGCCACCTAGTTCATCCTCCTACTCCAAAACAGGATCAGCTCTACTTATAGCATTGCTGACAGACACTTGTATAACCAGTCCTTAAAGATTTCCAGCAGTGGAGACCCCTCTGCCTTTCCAAGTGAATTTTCAGGCTGAACATTTCTGCAATATGAGCTCATTGCTTTTGTCCCTTGTTGCTTGATGAACAGATTATTACCTAACTCTGTGCAGCAGCATTTTATGTATTTGAAGCATGTTTAATGCTTTCTGTTTTTCAGGCTGAGCAACCTATGTTATCTCCCTCTTTCCTTATCATTTGTGTTATCTAGACATGCTTGTTACCTTTTTGTAGTAGTCACCAGTATTGATGACCAGTTTTCTCATCTACCTTTATGCAATTCCCTCCAAGGCAAAACTTTTAGGAAGACAGGTTTTTGCTACCTAGTTTTATGAATTGGATTTAGTATTTTTCTTTTTTTTTCATTTCTCATTATAATGTTTAAAGATTTTTCCTAAGATTTTTCAACTTTATCTGAAACTGCTTGGAGCTGCCAATGGATTTTGTGGCATTTTGATCTTAGACCATTTTTTCTTATCTGGTTTAGCGGTGAAGTTATATGCCATATGCACATACACACCAACCAACATACACACCTGGCCTCTCATGGTGTTTTCTGCTTCCTGCAATTTATTTTTTCACTTATTGATTATTGATTTACTAGCCTGTTACCCTGTTATAGATGGAAATTAGGTTGTTTTGACTAAAATTGCTCAGTACATCTGTGGTTTCTATTTTTTGATTTTTATATTTCCATTGTGTGCTTACAAGTAATTTCATTAGCTGCACCAGAGTCTTTCTGGGAAATTTAAGTATAAGCAAATGGTCTATAGTTTCTGTGGCTTCCTAGCATTTTTTTTTTCATGTTTTCAAAAAAGCACTCTGACCTTTTCCAAACATTTGGTACCTTACTTGTCATCCATGAACTCTCAAAGACAACTGATAACAGCTCTGAGATTTGTTCTACTCATTCCTAAAATATCTTAGGGCAAAGTTCATGTCTTGGACAATCTGAGAACATTTGGTTTACTCTGGTGCTTCCTGTGTATTCCCCATTCTGTGCTGAATTCTCATTCCTTCTTTGCTGATTAATTCCTGCTAGCAGGAGGATCACTTGGCCTTTTTTAGTAAAGTCTTAGCAAAAATGGTATTTTGATCTTCCTAGTCTCAATGGCTTTCTATCCTTTCCTGAGTGGCAGACCAATAATTGCATTGTACTCACAGGATGATGTCTCATTTTGTGCCCTGGCTTTTTAGTCTTCATTCCCACATGGTTTTTTGTTGCATTATGCTCTTATTATCTTACTGTAGGAGGTATTCACTATGCATAGTTCCTATTACAGCCACATTTTTATTTTCATGAAGAGTAGCCATAATATTAAGGGGACAACATACCAAACATGGCAGCTAGTTTTCCAAACTAATGCTCATTTTGACATCTGTAAATAAGTTCTGGCCAATTCTGGCACCTCATTGACGTATGTTGTCATCTTTTGGCTACTTCAGTAGTGCTGGGACATTTTCCCCATCATTACATTCAAAATAACCAGGCAAGCCTTACCTACAAGATCCAGACTCTCTGTCAATCATCATGGTCCAAATGTATTACCTGTATAAATGGGATCCAGCAAGAGAAATGTGTGACAGCCAGCCAGTGTCCCTGTGTGTTAACAGCAGTTTAATCTGCTGGCCAGTAGTTATCCTTACTTTGAGGACTTTTTCTGAGTTGTCTTCCCAAGGCACCAGCTGTCAGAAAAGCAATGAGAACAGGTTTCTTGTGACTGTCTGTGTGGAACCACACTACCCTTGGGAAGGGAAAGGGGGGGAATTTCTGCATCTCCAAAACAAATCTAGTTAGCTAGATTAGGCTCATAAAACCTGGCAATTCTGAGAGGAAAAATAATGTATGGACTGCAAGGAGATAGCAAACAACACTTAATTGCACAAGTGGCTACAGAATTTTTACCAGCTTTGACATATACTATAAGCAGGCCCATTGAGAAACCCCTTATATTTGCACACACAGAGCTACAAATGTTTTCAAATTGCCTTCTAATGCTTCAGGCTGGCCAGGGAGGCAGGTGCTTTTAATGTATTGCTTTTCCTCAAAAAAAAGGAGGCAAGTGATTGCTCTTAACTTCTGCTTTATGTTTTGAAGTCCTTCCTGTCTTCTAGTCTCAGCTTAGCTCCCTTCTTCTCCTGATTTGAGTTTAGTTTGTCACTTGACAAGCAGCTTATTTGGTAATCCTGGTGTTGGCTCTCCACTCTTCCCTGCCATGTGCATTCTGTGTGGATGAGTTGCTGTTTCCTGCCATAACCTGTTTTATTTCCAGGATTGCTGTACAACTTGCAGAAAAAGAAGGGTAATTGAAAGTGTGTGTGCATGGGAAGAGTAACTTGAAAGAAGGGTAACTCAGAGAGTCTCTGTCTGCACTTATCCAAGTTCCCTCTCTCTTATCAATTTGCTGTGTGACCTCAGAAAAGTAATTTAGGATCTTGGTCTGAGTCCAGAGCCATGTTCTTCTTTACTTCAACTCTCGATAAGTGTAGATGGAACTTAAACACCTAGCTCCTGCACCTGGTGGGGACAAAACCACTGATCTCAGTGATGTAATTTATACAAGTGCCTAAAACAGCATTCAGACCTTCCCATACACTTGTCTGCCATCTAACTTTGTAGACCCTGATTTCTGCTGGCACTCAGTGAAGATACATTCAAACTAGCTGTCACTCCCATCCATCTTCGTTTCTTAGGAGAATGAATAGTTTTAAATTCTCATGTAAATTCCCTTTTTACTTGATTATGAAATAAGTTTTAATTTGACAGCAATGTTATTTTTAGTAATAATTTTTGTAGCCTTTAGTATTAACATCTAGTTGGTAGAAAAAACTGCTAAATATTTATACTTCTCCTCTTTGATCTTTCACTCAGAAGAACCGAAAAGGTATCACATTTAACATTTTTATGATAAATATTTTAGATAGCATTTGAAAGAGTCCATATTCACCTTTCTTGTTGGATTTGTTGGGGTTATTGAGATGAGTTGTCAGTCTTAAGTACGGATGGCATTTCAGTTGCCAGTGATTGGAAACTTTAGAGTGATACCGTGGTGGCTAATGACCAGTAATGGAATCTTAGTGTCACTGTTTGACAGAAGTATGACCAGAGTTTCTTCCATCCTCTTGCTTGCACGTTGTGGCTCAGAGGAAGGTGAATATAATGTCTTTGCACAAGAAGGACAACTCTGCAAACAGTGTGTCTTCCACAGTTGTGGAAACAGAAGTAGGTTGGGTCTATCATCCAATCCAGTACTAGCCAGTTATCCTGGAAGGGCACAAGGGGTTGTGAATGAGATATCTAAGTCTTGAAGTTCTGACAGAACCACAGAGCCTGTTGCTGCCAGAGATACCTTCAACCACTAAATTATTAGGGATTTAGGAGGTCAAGAAAAATGCGGGGAAAATGGGAGAGCCAGCAATGACAGAAAGTATGTTGATTTGTTGTGGTTTTATTCACTGAAAATGTTAATTTTTCTGTAAGAATTTTCTGGCTGGTAGCCAAAATGCTTCAGATGCCAGTGCTATGAGGACTTCCAGGTAACTCATGCTTCTGTTCTCTTCAGTATGTCAGTATCAGCTATGTTAGCCAACTTTCTTTTCCAGAGAGAGGATGTGATCCATCATAGGAATTTTTTACCTTGATCTCTCATGGGAAATGTAGTCCTGCCATGGTTTCTGAACTAAACGTGGAAGGAGAAAGTCAAGGAGCTTAGATGGCAGTTCCCATGAGACACAATATCCAAATGGAGTCATTTTGTTCTTTTGTTTGCTAAGTTAGAAAACGTTTAAGTCTCTAGTGGTCAATTTTTAAGCAACAAATAACAAAAATATTACCCCTTGCATTTTGTTTTGGTGAAAACAAGTTTAGACTTTGAAAAGCCTTTGGCATGGAACCTTTTTAGTCAATCCTAAGGAAAATGAAGCAAAACCCTGTGCTGTACAAGAACAGGTATTCTGTCCTGTCTGATGCTGAGACTTACCTCTTTTTCTCTCTTACTTTGATCATCCAATTATTTTCCTGTGTTTAGTACATAAAATTAAGTGTCTCAAGCATTTTACCAAGCAGCCATCTCTTATTTGCAACTGCAGTGGGTAGAAGTTATTTCACTGGATGTTGTATGTGTGTATTTCTATCAGAAAGTTTGCTTTTCCCTATCTTTATTCTACCTGTGCAGTCTTTATATCCTGTTATCACTATGAAGAAAAAGTAGGGTTGTGTACCCCATTTCAAGTCTCACAGGTTTGCACCTGTGATCTTTGTTTGCATGTCCACTGCATGGCTTCCTTTCATCACTGAAAGGCTCAGCCTTGGGAAGTCGAGAGGCTCATCTCATGCATAGTGTTGAATTTATCTGGCATGATGGGTGCTCCAGGGCTACTGTGCTGACAACAAGGCAAGTCTTAAGGATATTCAGTCTCTAGCCTGCTCTTGAATCTTCCTGGATTTAGAGCAGGATTTGGGACTGACTCGCTTGATGGACTGGTGAGCCCCTAAAAATGAAGGAGGCCCAATGTAAACTGAATGCACAAATTTCGTCTTACAAGGGGGACAACTCTCAGTGGAATCCAACTTCCAGTCCACATGAAATAGATTCTTCAGTATTGGTATAGATCAGATAGGATGAGAAATCTGTCACCTGTGTTTGATAGATGATTTTCCTGAACAGGCAGAGATTGGAGAACAAGCAGTCATCACTAATGCTGAAATCTGTCCCCTTTGAGAACTGGTTTCATACCTGCTTTACAACCACTGATCATTGCTTTCTTCAAGGAATCAATAAATCATATTGTCTTTAAAATTAAAAGAAAAACATAATCCCTAATCCCAAGATTTAGCAGTTCTTTTCTGCCCTTCGGTGGCAGCAAAAGTCTGTATCACAGTTAGCTTGAGATCCTGTGGGTACTCTGGATTTTCTTTTAGTATAATGGAGAATGGTACTTTTCTTCTTCACCCTAGTGATATTTCATTGTTGCCTGCATGTAATGGATTCCATTACTGTTGATGCTGTGAGGCTTAAGAGCTTTTTAATAGGAAGTGCTTGGATCTGAGATGGGTTGACTGTATCCTTGGCTGGTTACTGAGACAACTGTAACAGTGCACAAGGGAAATACTCACTCAGTTTCTCATGTAACTCAGTCTGTTTGCAAGAGTTTGGCAGAAAAGAGCCCTGGACTGCTCACATTAGTACTTTTGCTGGCCTGTGTCAACAAACCAAGGTGACCTGTTGAAATGAGAAAAGGTCATTAGGGGCCAAAGTGCTGGGCCAAAGCACAAGTAATTGCTTGAACTGTTTCACTAAACATTTAGTGAGTGCATCTTAGAGCCAGGTGACTTTCTCTTTCAGATTATGCCTGTGAAATATTTTTTTCAGTATTTATCTATTTGTATCTCTTCCTGCATACAAGAAATTAGTTCGTAAATTTAGGCAGAAAAGAAAAATCATAATGAAAGCTTTCTAATCCAGTATTTTCAAATACTGGATAATGACTTAGGTCCTGCCTATGGCTATCTAATAGCATCTCAGTGACTGAGAAGGTGAAAAGTTTCCAAGTGCTTTAGTTTTTCATCCACCCTTCACTATCTTAACTAGAAGGTGTTATTTATGTTCTTTGCCTTTGTATCCCATACTGTGCTCTTTATCTCTCTCAATAATCGGGCTATTAACAGAATTTTGACTTTTTTTCCCTACATGAAGAGAGAAGCTTAAAATGGAATTAATACTAAAGAAAGAATGAAAAGGTCAAACAGGTTCAGGGTTTGGTATTCAGATACAGATTTCGACAAGTCCAATTAGAAAAGAGCAAAAAGTCCATTACTGTCTCAGTCTTGTGAAATAGAAGAACAATATTTCAGTCCAACCATATGTCAGTGAGCATGCACCTCTTTTAAAGTGAACACCAAAAAAATCCACAGTGGTCAAATAATGTTCACGGTCTCAACATGCTTATGTTGACCTAAACTGTCTTTGAAGCTGAACCTTCTGCCAGGTGTCAGCTGGAAAAGGCGTGCAACAGAAATTACTGTCCCCTGCTTTCTGTGGGTTTAAAACAATTCTTTCTTCTGGAGGTGGTATAATGCTTTTCACTGGCATCACAATCACCTTACACAAAACATGTCCCTTTTTAAGAATATGGTGTGTGTACAGTATGCTCTTGCAGAAAGATGAAGTATTAGCATTTGAAAGGACTGATGAGAATGCATATTTAAGAAAGACCTTTGTTCAAAGAATTACTGCTATATTCTATGTGTGTATCACTATGGTAATTAAATTCCTTCCACTGACATAAGGGATATAGCCCAAGCCATTTGCCATTTTCCATGATGTAGTTCTTAGCAAGGAGTGCTACTTGTCAATTTAAAATTTATAATAGGATATTTAGCAGTTGTGCCTACTATCATAGAGATGGATGTGGTTTGAAAGCGTGAAACAGAAAGGAACAGGTAATTAATTACATCTTCTTGCAGTTTAACATTCCTCCCCACTTCCACTTAAAACATGAACCATTGTAGAACTTCTGGAACCACAAAGCAAAACCATAACATGCTTTCCCAATGGCTTTTTCAACTAGGATGCTAGTAACATGAAACAGTATTTTCGTTTCTTCCTATCATCACTGCTTTCAGGACATTGGTGCAAACAAAACAAGCCATTCTCTTGCCTGAGGTCATTCCATGCATGCTCAGAGCATGATGGTGTGATTTCTGTGAAGGGTGTAGCAGTCACTGAGTACTGTGTGAAGGTTCATATAAGATAATGACTTGATAAATCTTTTGGGGGGAATATAGGATACAAACTGCCCTCAAAGAAACTCATTAATATGACTCATTAAACAGAGAAAAAATAACTTCAAATACTACTCTTTTATTTTGAATAGCATTCTGTAGGAAAAGGTGCAATATAGGTATGGTGGTTAGTAGTAGTGAACTGCTCAGCATATGAAAGAGATAGTACTCTTTTTTGCTCCTTCATGCTGTGGGTGATTGTCATCTCTAGTTTCCTGTTCCTCAAAGTAAATCCAGCTTTCTAGAAAAATGTCTGGGTCTGTGTTGTTCTCACCACAAAAGAGCAGGGGGTAACCTCCCTGCAGTCACTGCTGCCTGTTTTATCTCCCTCTTCCAGTACAGGATGGAGAAGCTTTCATTCCTGTTACAGTATTGCATGTGGAACAGAGAAATACTAATGCTAGGCATTTATTCTTTATGCAACATTTTGGCTACCAAATGACCTGTGATTAGTCTTATGTAATGACTGAAACAGGTTTCCCCAGGATGCTTAAGTGTTTTGCTGTTGATAGCTTCTGGGATCAGCGCTCTACCCAAGTTGCATTTAAAGTGTCCTTCAGTGGATTTCCATGCAGGGAAAGCTAACGCACAGGTATTAGTTTTTGTTGCCTCACACACCCTTTCATTCCAGCCCTGGTGCCAGTGTCAGGTAGCTTTCATGTTGGTTTTATTAGACTAGTGGCAGACTAAGGCCTCCTAATTTCTTGTGCTTAGATATGAGGCTGAAATATCCAAACATATACACTGACCTTCAGGTTGACCCCATGGGGTGAATCTGACCTGGCAGGGAGCAGCTCACTAGCACATGAAGGTGGCTGTGTGCCAGTTCCTTAAAACCAGGAGGCAAAGCTGTTTCCTCCAAAAATCATATGAAAGAGCACTAGGCATTGTTTCTCTCCAGTGTTTGTTCACAGTCCATGTCTAGTTTCCTCCTGTGGCATTAGAATAAAATCCCTGTGTTTCTTTTCCCTATGAGTGTGCTCCCCTGTACTCACTGCCTTTCATTACCTGAAAGCTGCAGGCTGGTGCAGAGGAGACTTGTGGCACTAAGATCTGCTGAAGCCTAATGGGAGAGGAGTCCTCGTGACTGCAATCCACATGGACTTGTCTGGCGGTGCAGTTTAGGTAAATAAAGTCCAATGTGCTCACTGTTAAGCTTTTTTATTTACCCGGTGAAGCTGCTGTTCTGGGTTTTGGCCTCACAATTCTGTTTCTCGGGATAGAGAGCTACTGCTTCTGTATCATCAGGCTGCAGCATGACATGCAGCAGAGAGTTCATTATGCATTAGCAGAGCCATCTTTAAGGTAGGCAAACACTCTGTGGCTCTGCAGAACAAAAGGAAAGCAAGAAAAGAAATGAGCAAAGGTAGCATTTGCTGACAATAATTGTTTTCAGTTGCAGCTGATGGCAGGGATTAATCACAGTGTCTTAGTATTAGTCTTAGTATTAGTGGAAGTGGGGGAAGTATTAGGGGAGGGAAGAGCCAAGAAGTATTCTTCCCTGTCTCCCTTAAAAGGTCAGTAATAGTACTCTGGAAGCAAAGCTTACATTTTGAAACTTGTAGTGTGCCTTTTATTGAACCATTATACTCCTCGTTCTAATTAGAAATAAATATGCAAATAAACCTAGCTAAAAGGTGGGAGAAAAATGTAGCATACAATGTAGCATTCATGTGAGTTTATGCGTAGCCAGACGTATTAGTAGTCACAACTTCATTTTTTGCCTATAATTAAGTTTAGATTAATTACATTTAATGCAATGCCCATTTTATTTCTCCCACATCAATGCTTAACTTCAGCTGCAGCCAGCAGAGCTCTAGTCCTCTACTGTTCAGTAAGACCAGACTGCTACGCTTTCCTAATTTAAATACCTCCTAAACCTGCTGATTTTCCACAATACCCATAAGAAACTATTGTGTCCAATTCTAACATATTTAATTTGCCTCAGGAATGAATCCCTTGCTGGGATGGAGGGAGGGAGGATAGAGAAACATCTGAGTCAGGAGTAATTGTCACCTTCAGTTAACCATGACCAATGAAGAAACAGTAGCTACCCCTACCTCAGTTTACACCTACATCAAGCAAACTTATGTTTACATCACATTAAATGGTGGTAATAAAATTTCTATCATGGGATATATTCCCATATTTACAAGACTTCAGGATCAAGCCTGTGACTGTATACGCCTTCTAAACAGATTTTCAGCCAAAGGAATTTGCAAATGTTTTTGATCAGGTGTATTACTGTAGCACCTTTAAAAACTGAAATAATACCAGCTGTAGTCATATTTGCCAGCCTGGTTTTAAAAATTGTTTCTGTTGAGCCCTGATTCATTATCCCTCTTATTTAAATTTCCCACTGACAATGTAGCATCTGGACAAACCCTTGTTCCATTTACTTGCTTCCCCCAGATCAGTCCTCTCGACTGCTTTATAGAGGTGGAGCAGAGCAGAGCAACACCTTCCTGGTAGTTACACCCCCCCTCTTTTCTAAAAGATCACTTTTCTACAGCATTTAACCTGCACACAGGGAAAGCTCTTGTCTGGCTTTTAGCAGTTAACTGCAGTCAGCTTAACACTTTATGAAATGCAGTTTGCCCTTTCTGATTCCAGCTAGATTTAACTTGCTTTATCTTCAGAGCACACAAAAAAAGGAGAAATGCTTTAATTTGAAGTAACCTTTTTTGCTGCAAACTGCCAGTGGCAGCAGGGCAAGCTTTCCACCCATGTCAGGTGGGACAAAATTGGTATCAAATAGCTATTCTGAGGTAAAAACTATCTGTGACTCTTGAAATTAATATCTTGAGAGTTATCTTTGTCTATGAACACATATAACCTTAGTTCTAATCAAATAGTCATAATAAACATGGTTTCTAACATGAAACAATCTCAGGAGAGACATGACCCTAAGCTTGCTGAATGCCTTTGTGTGCCATTAAATGCAGAGTTCTGCCAGTCGGGGAGCTCCTTCTGCCTGATACTTGATCTCTGGTTTCCCATTATTTTTCCTCTCAGATTTTCCCTCTCTCACTGAAGTGAGTGTTTACCTTTGAAAGAAGAAGCTGTGTGGGTTCCATTTAAAACTAAAAAGGATGCCATGACTGCCATTTAAATTCAGTAACACAAGCACTCCAATTACAGAGATGCCCTTGCAAGAGCTAGGTGCTCCAGCCTGCTTTTAATGGAGAGCAAGAAGATGTTTTTCACTCTTACTCAACTTACTAGTTTGTCCTGGTTTTTCGTTAAATTATCTCTGCCTAACCAGCAACTCTTAAATACTTTTGCCCTCCATAAATTCCTCTTCTCTGTTCCTTTTTCCTGTTCTCCTTTGTCTTTTATTTTCCATAGCATGGGGTAAGAAATTTTGTGCTGCCGTTTGGTGCTCCACTTTTGGGAATGATGGATACCTTCATCCTGCATCTCTGTCCTTCTTCCACAAATGGATACTTGGTCATCACAGTACTTCAGATGCATTTTGCTCCTGTTTCTAATTTCCAGCGAAGGCAAAGAAATGAGAAAGAAATGTTTTACTCTGTTTGGCAGCTCTTTGTTCAGCCTCCTTCCCCGGGCTGGAGCCTGGGTGGTGAGACTGAGATGCCCCATATCAGCTGGCAGTGTTGCTCTCCAGCACACAGAGGTTGCACAGTATTTTCCTTATGTCCATCACCACTAGCCCTGCTGATCTGAGAGGGGTGTGTGTGTGCAGTGCTCCCTCAGATAGCCCCATTAGCCCCAGAATGAGAGAGCTGTGGTGTCAGCAGCAGTTCAGGGGTGTTAGTTAGCATAGCCTTCCTCCTGGGATTGTCTGGTCTGGTAAGAAGCTACCCCACCACAATACAAGTTGAGATGTAAGGTGGAGTTCAGCGAAGTCCTCAGCAAAAATTGAAATTCAGCTCAGTCACTCCTCTCTGGACTGTGTGTTTTAGCACTAAGGTGATTTTCAAGCAACAGGAAAGAAATTAGACCCAAAATAAAAATGATCCAGAGGGTAAGTGTTTGGCTTCATGTATTTGCACTTGTAGGCACACGTATTTATGAGTTCTCTTGTGGTTTATATTTTGTAGGACAAAGAAGGTCAGCCATTGCTACCGTATCGTCTACCGCCACCCGGAGAGGACCTTAACACAGGACGAGGTGCATCACATCCATCGAGCTATTGAAGAATCAGCAGTTCAAGAACTTGGGGTTGAGGGCAGGTTCTAGCACCACTGGTCCAAAGCCCTAATGACACTTGCTTTTTTCTTTCTTTTTTTGTTTTTCTTTCTCTTTTCGGGGTTTTAGGTTACAAGTGAAAAGAGGGGTTTCGTGACTGAACATAGAACATGGAAAGCAGTTGATAAATGGGCAGTGGTAAAACTAGCAAGTAATAAACATTACTACTGAGAAATCATTGACAAAGTGCTGGTGCTTTATTTTAAGAAATGGGGGAACAGCAGTAGTGTAAGATTCCCCTCCTGTTACGATAAGAAATACACTGCCTGGTGGTTTTCTATGTCGTTAATTGGTCCCTGGGTTCCATTAAACTGTAAATACTTGGCATTATTTCTGTGTTGACAGGATCTTCTGTCCATGTAACAAGTGAAGCAAATCAGAGACATAGATTAGCTCAGGGAAGAAAAACCCGTCCTGCCCCACCCCCCCTGCTCTTTTTTTAAATAAGAAAGATTTTGCTTCAAGAAACCTTCCAAGAAATACATCTTGCGAAGTTTGGCTCTCTTACCTTCAGAGCCTATGGGTGTTGCTTTGATCAGCTACAGAGAAGAAGCCAGTGTCACTCTGAGGCCAGGCTTGGCTGTCTTCAAGTGCTGGGTCATTGGCAAATTTTTACTGTTAGATCCTCTTGCTCCCACAGGAGCAGAGCCACTTAGTGAGGTGCTCCAAGCTGTGTCGGCTTCCCCAGGGGAGAAATTCCCTTGTCTCACTTCTCCCTACACACACATCAGTGCAGGATAAGTCTCTTCCCCTGTCACCGTCAAAGGATTGATATCACCTGGGGCAGGATGGCAGAAAAGAGAAGCTTTTCCTACAATGTCCTCATAGGCAGCTGCCTTGATCTTACTTTATAGTAGCAGTATCTGCTCAGAAACTTGACTTTTAAGGCAGGAAACCAAACTAAAATGGGATCTCCTTCTATCTGAGGCACCAGTCACTTTACAGAATGCTTGCCTTTTTCATTGCAGGTTATAATAAGTAAATTCTGGTGATGGTATGATACTAGGGCCTGTAGAAGTGTTCAAATGATCTGATAAATACTTGATGAGGCATTGCAGATACTGATATGGTATATGGGACCTGTTTTTGCTTGTAATGGTATTTCTTACAGTCTTGCAGGTCACATCTGGTTGCTGTGCAGGCAACATTCCCTCCTTCAGGGAAGAAGGCAGTAAAAATGCTTCAATAAACAACATCTAACACAGATTTATACCTTATCAAGAAACATCTGTGCAGCAGGCTTGTACTCAACCATAAGAAGCCAGTTACTATTGCAGATGTGACAGGAGCAGAGAGCTCATTTTAATTTCATTACTCGACATATTTAGCTGTGTAAACAAACCCTAATCTAAATCGCTGTTGTGTTATCCAAATAACTTGATTATGAAAACAATATGCTAGACTTTCTACAAGGCAAAAAGAATGGGTGCCATTTAGGCACTGAAAAAACCTACTTGGTTATTTTTAAACCATCATCTACTAAGATCCATAAAAACAGCCTAGCCCATTTGATGTTTCTCTGTCTCCTTCATCCTTTGCCATTTCAGGATTTTCAGTGATGACTGTTGAAGAGGAGGAGCACTTCCCTGAACTGCACTGAGCAGTAATTGTTCTAAAACAGGGCCTAATCGATGCTGCCACATGGGGCAGCAGATTGTGTGGATCTTAATTGATGGAATTGCCTATGGAGAAAGTACCATTACCTGCCTGCTGTATGAAAAACCTAAGTCTCTTGGGAAAAGAAGAGACTGTTTTGGGGTGAAGTAGATCACACGATTTCCCTTTTAATTTATGATTTATTGAAATTTCCTTTTTTTCTGCTCCTCAAATCCTTCAGTTCTTCTTTCATTCTGCCAGTTTTGGAAGCATAGAAATCTGGGGAATTCAAGGAAAAAAATGGACAATGAGCCTTTGTCACTGCAGTCACAGGCTGTCATGTCTGGCTTTGCAAGGCAGTTTGGGTGTTCTTGGATCAGCCAGTTCCAGTCCCTAACATCAACTGTGTTTGATTCAATGATCTGAGAGCTCTTTTCCAACCTAAACAATTCTATGGTTCGATGTGTTTGGCACTCTGGTGAGCACAGGCTCCCCTGCAACAGTCGGGTCTTGATGGAGTAATGGGGTAATGTTACTCTTTGAAACCTGGAAGATTAATCTCACAAGCTAGTAGGATAAGGGGAAAATGCAAAGTTCTCCCTGCAGTTGACCTGATACATGAGATCATCTTCCAGAGTGGCTGTTTTCATAGCAGCAACTTTCAGACAAAAATGTGAACCATTAAGATTAAAAAAAACAAACAGCTTCTTCAGGAGCAAACATGATTGAATCATATGAAGGCCAGTAAAATAATATGGGCTGGCTGTGAGCATAATATAAATACTTAGGTGTGTTTAGATTAAGTAAGCCTTTGTCCTTTATATTCTAGGA
The DNA here is from genome assembly GCA_013390005.1 of Calyptomena viridis. NCBI lineage: Eukaryota > Metazoa > Chordata > Aves > Passeriformes > Eurylaimidae > Calyptomena > Calyptomena viridis. Next base: position 139,040 of record WEIV01021677.1, on the reverse strand, counting down.
TTAACCTACTCTAAAGACTTATTGTTCTGGCAAAGATTCACCACAAGCAACAGAGCAGACCTCGGATCAAAAGACATCAGTGTTGCATTTTTATACTGCAGTCCTTTGGGAAATATTATTTTCTCTTCAAAGCGTGACCTTAATTTTACTAGGGAAATTTGTTGTGGATAGTAGTAAACTCTAAATCCATACAACCCCCTGTGGATACCAACAGAGAGCCCATAAGGATCTTAACGTTGTAATAGCCATGATTTATTTTACCACTGATCAGAGACATAGGATGCTAACAGTATCTCAGAGACTGGGCTGATCCTTGGTGGGAATATCAAAAACTTGACTGGTGAAGGTCCTTGGTGCAGTCACTGACCAACTCTTGTCAAAGAAAGGCTACCCTCTGCTATCACTTGGCTTTTCTCAAGATATATGTAGCACTGAGGTAGATAAACTACCTGGAGGAGTAAAACCGATGTACCTGCCAAGGTAAGATCACTTGCTACTCTCTGCTACCCTACAATCTGTCCAGTGAACATTCCTTAGCCTTGGATGGGCTACAAGTCTAGTAAAGGTGGATGAGTTCCTAGATATCAAAGTGATACCATGCCATGTGGAACTATTAAGGGGAGCAGCATTTGATTAGTTAAGGGGTATGCTGACTGACTAGTATGACAGGCACAATGCACTGCTTCTTGTTTTTATCAGCTGCCTGTGTTTATTTTTGTGTGCCTCTGGGTTTTATATCAGCATCTTTTAATAAAAGAGAAAAAAGTCAGTTGTAGCAAAAGAAGCTACATGTCCCCAGGAGTACTGGCTGGGGATTTGTGTGACTCAACAGTATGTGCTATTTAAATGTTCTGGGTGCTGCTTTTGTTCCTAGTTGCCATTGGTTTTCAAGCTGACTATGATTCCTGAAAGACTGAAGATTTAGCTTTAACACCCAGTTTGGGATCTTCCCAGTTCACTGGCAGCAGGTTTACGGTGCACTAAGTCTTACCTGGTGGTGTTCTTATTAAAGATGCTGCAATGGAAAGGTGTTGGTATCTGAATAGACAGTAAATAGCTCTGTGTTTTTACCCTGGAGTCTGCAGTGACCTCTGCCATAATATTGCCAGGCACGATCAAACAGCTGCACAAATCTGAAAGTTGTTTTTGTACTGAGAACCCAAACCATGTTAGTAAATCACTGATGGTCATGATTTCCCTTCCACTGAGAGTGTTACTGCTGTCCCTTCTGCAGCTGGTGGCCATACTTCAGAACTGAATTTACTGTCTCCTTGCTTTGTGCACCTGTATTGAGGTTCTCAAGTACTGGCAAACTTGAATAATTTCATGTAGGGGTTAGCTTTTTTTTTAAAAAAATGGGAAAAATTCTCTTGTGGGCTCTTTGTGTGTTCAGTAGTTTTTATCTGCAGTGAGTGATTTCAACTATCCCGGGTAAACTCACAGTCAAGATAGGACTCTGCTGGTTCATTGAAGTAATCACAGGGAGTCTTGCCCTGAAAAGTAGAATTATGTCCATCTCATTGAGTTCATATTTGGGAAAAACTGAAGAACCTTGTCTTCACTATGGGTTGAGTGAAAATTGGCTGGTGCTCATTAGTGAAGCCAAGGTCAGAAAACACTCTGTCTTGCCACCACCACTCCAGACACACACAGAAGTAGTTTTATGCACAAGGACATTCTGACAAATTCAATGCAAGCATGTAAAATGGTTGTGCTGGGTATTTGAAGGCTGCTGGTTGGTATCACTGAACTATCTCCATCAGATTTTTTTCCATCTGGATGTACTTCAGCTCTGAAATAAGTAGCCATATTTTTAAAGCTCAGAGCTCTCTTCAGCTACTGTCTACTGTGTCTTTGCTCAGAGAAGACTGTTTCTTTAAAACAGATCTGCTTTCTGTGTATAACAGGCTATATTGACACATATACTGATCAAATTTTAAGATCTGTGAGCATTGTCTCTGAAGGGCCACCAAAACTGAAGCAATCTTGTGAGGACCTTGAACAAATTTGTGGAGGACACAAGAAACCAGTCTTTGGTACTTACCTACCTGCTTTTAAATGTTAGAGCAATTACATCTGAATGTTAAGCTGAGTATCTCAGAGGAAACAATTGCAGTTCAGAGCCGGGTGAAGGCACTGACTTCTCCAGAATCTGTTGTATAAGGTTTGATCATCGTTAGCATCTGATGCACTCAAATATTTGGCAGCTTTTGTGCTTTCAGGCTTTTGTCAGAAGGCCTCTTAGTTATTCCATTTATGCTCACTTTAACTAAGTAGAGTCTGTTTTACTCTGCCTGTTATGTTTGTACTACTGACATGACCTACCTTTCTTATTTCAGTTTTGCTTACCTTCTCGTACAGTTCTTGCTATTAAAATTTGGCATAACTTTGGTGAAGAAACAGTGTCAGGCTGCAGGCAGGGAGATTTATTATACCACAGCCTGAAGCCTGTGCTCCCATGCCGCATTACTGCAGGGTCTCTCTGTGCTCACCCTCTGGATGCAGGTGATTAACACACAGTCCAGGGAATTGTGCTTCTGCCTGCTCAGTAATTTGCTGGGCAGCACTGCAGTCATCTGGAGCAGCTGCCACTTACAGGCACTAGATTGTTCTCATTTTAGTGTCTGCAGCTTCACTAGTATCACTGTATGATACAGCCAGAAGCGCTGTGTTGGTGTTTGCTGCAGCCTGACATCAATTAGGTGCATCTCGTGATGTGCCTGTGCAGCCATTTTTCAGCAGAACTGCTGTGTGCATGTAAATAGTTATTCCCATCTCCATCTGCAGATGTGAGGCACATGGAAAATGAGGATCAGGATTAAATAATTGCTAGACCCCAAGAGGAACAATTAAACGCTTGTGGGATTTTGTCAGTGTCTGTGCAGGTTTGAAAGTCCCACCAGGCATCTGCTCAAATGTTTAGTCACTTGAAACATTTAGTAACCCAGCACTCAGTGGCTGTGGTGACACTAGTGCCATTCTGGGACAGGAGAGCAGGTTTAGGGAGAGATCACAGGGTAGCTGTGAAACAAGGGGCTCATCCTGGGCTCAAAGTGCTGAATTATCCTCCCTACCACCATGCTACAGGGAGGCATGGATGTGATTTTGGCTGCCTGCCTTTGCATAGGGACCTAGTAAATAGCTTGCACAGCCAGGCTTTTTGATCATCAGTTATTGTGGTAACGTGGTTAATTTAAGGAATTATCAATTATCATGCCAAATCTTTACTCACTGGTGGTGGAGAAACTAATGATCATTCACAGGGTCATTATTGACAGATGTCAGTATAGAAATTGAATAAAACATGTGGGAATGGAACTGTAGGTCTGGAGGTTGGTTTGTGTCTTCCAGACCATGAGAGGAGGGATTGACGAGGCTTAACAAGTCAACAGTCTAATCTCAAGTACCCACACCAAGACCCCATTTGTTGGATGTTCAGCATCTTGGTGGTGCTTTCAGGAGGAATGGAGCCATCTGGGATCACCAAACAGCTCTCCAGAGATGTTTGCCCTGTGTTCATTGGGAAGCCCTTGCCTGGGCACTGGGGACTCTGAGCACACATCATGCCTTGCACAGCAACACTAGTGGAGCCTGATTGCCTTAAAACTTCTGTCCTATGCTCACAGTACACATAAGCCTACCTCCTTGGGTGCTCCCCTGAAGCATTTCCTTTCTTCTGCAGTCTCTTAAATTCTAGTTAATCTCCCTCTCCTGACCCCAGACCTCAGCTCTTCTCCCCTTTTTACCAAAATGCCCCACTCAGTGCACAGTGCCTTGCCAAAAGCTTGATTGGAAGACTTTCATGCTGGCTGGCCAAGGGGCCAAGAAAATTTTACTCTCTTCTTCACAGACTGATGATCCCTGTGCACACGAGTTAATGCTCAGGTGTGTCCTGTCAGCTGCTGTTCTTCCCAAAATTTGCCAGAATGTCAAATGAATGACTCCTCCCTTGAAATCCAACATGGATGTGTTCAGATTCAAAAGTCAGCAAGGGTCACTGACAGTGGAAGCATGAGCACCCATCACTATTGCATACTCCCTTGCTTCCTTAAGAAGAGGAGACAGAAATATCAGAGTTGCAATGAGAGCTGTCAGCATAAATAAGTATCCTGACTGAAAGTTCAGACAAAGGAGACAGCACATTAGTAATAACCTGATGCTCAGCATGGTCCCTTGCATATACTTCAGAAAATGATTACAAATATATTTTTTATAAATAACAACAGCATCCTTCTGTGAGTGTTTACAAGCTGCTGTGTTATAGCCTGCATCACTTTTTATTCCTTTCTACTTGCCAGAAACTTAAAACTTTGAATTTAGTTAAGAATTATGTGATTTTCTGATATTCCTGGTCATTCAGCATGACCTCTTATGTCTGATCAAGGAGGCCAGCCCAGCACCTTACCAGATTATGTTATTTGTATGTCACACACATATGAAATCAGCTGGAGTGGGTGATTGAGTCATATTTCTGTGATGTGGATACAACAGCAGAGTTGTTTTTCCTATATTCTGTCTGATGAGAGAGTTTTCGCTCCTGCTGCTTTGCTCCAATACACAGAAATCACCTTTTTCCAAGAAAAAATTGATACTTTCTGGTGTCTCCTGCTGTCAGAGAGCCAACAGTCTTTTGAGCACTCTCCCTTCAAAGAGCAGTCAAATTTTGGGCAGAGAACTCCCTTTCCCACTTGAGACTTTTTTTTCAGCCTGAAAGACTTTCTGGCATCTGTTTTAGGCTCCTGTGCAACACCTGCTGCTGGTGACAATGCAGGTCTTTTTCCACCTTGAGAGAAGAAAGGTGACATAGCACAGAGGCCACTTTATAAGAGAAATTTGAATTACTTAGATGTCCTGCCATGATTACAAAAAAAAAAATCTAGCCTCTTAAAAATTATGCACAGAAGTCAGTTTTGATCTTTACTAGAGAGCAGCTTTTGCAGTGGTAACATTTCCATGTCAGTGCAGCTTGTGAGGCTCCAACAGAGCACAGCTTTGCCACTGAAGGCTCTTTCATTCATGTTTGGAAAATTGCTTGATAGTTTTCTAGCTTGCTTTCTGTTTGGTCACACATCTGGAGTCATTGGCTGCACCTTCTCTGCTTATTCCCTAACACCTTCTGTGGTTGGTACTTTACAGATTGAATTCCTCAACTGTTCAGTGTTGGAGTTGATAAGCATCCTTAGGGCTTCTGCGAAATATCACCAGGGGAATCAGGACTTTAAAGGCACCCAGATCCATGAGTGTTCTCCACACTAGTCACTCACTTTTGTGCTGCCAGGACAGAGTCCAGTCCAGCCACCTTGCCCAGGCAGCCCAGCCTGCAGCTCTGAGCTTGTTCTGCAGGAGCAACACAGACTTCTGGAGGGTTCTCGTGCATGGGAAAGGGTTTGCCAAGCTAAGCAGACACCAGTGCATCTGTGAGTGCATTTCTGCCCAGAAAGTTGAGTGGGTTGCCCATGAGATCTGGAAGGATATCCATTTTAAGACCAAGGACAACACGTGGTTGGGACAGGCAGGAGAAATTCCTACCTTGATTTCAGTGTGTTTCAGGAGAGCCACTGAAAGATTTATCAGTTAACAAGGAACCTTGTTACCTGCCAAGAGGAAAAGGCTCTGTGTAGGATGGGAAAGTGGCTCTTAACTTACAGAATGTATTAATTGCTGCCACATTCTCTGGGCCATGAAGGAAATATCTAGGGGAGTGCCTCTCCCAGCACTGATGTTTCAGTGGAGCCATGATGAACAGAAAGAGAAGTACTGACAATTCCCAGTGGTGAGTAGATGTGAGATGATCCACAAGAGATAGTTGGTCCTGCATTTAGACAACTGTTACATGCTGCTAAGGAAGAGACAATTTGATTTAGGTCTGGATGACATCATGCATGGCCATCTCCACCTGGAAACCACCTCTACAGTCCAGGCTGACATTGAGCCAAACCAAGAACCTCCTTACAGTCTTCCTGATATGGAAAACTAAAGGGCTCTGTGCAATCTTCATAAAGATTGTGAGATCTATTGTAGGCCATGATGATCCCAGTGGCCTTTCCTACATGGCCTTTGGGTTATTTTTAAGTAAATCCAGAGCGTGATGTATAGGACCCTGTTCAGAAAGCTCTCTGGAAAAGCACATCCTGTAAATGGAATAGATTAAGTTCATTATGAAACTCTCCCACTCAATGGCAGACCTAGAAAGGAGGGACAAATCTGGCCATAATTGTGAGATTTTTTTTTAATGGTGACAATAACCCTGAGTTTTCCCACAAGATCTTAAGGATCTTGAAATCGTTTTTCCAGTGAAGATCAAATGATACACGTTTATCAGACACATGAACTGAAGACTGGAGAAGCCAAGATGTTTGCCTTGTGCCACAGATTAAGTCCTGAATCCAGGTGTCCCAGAGTCCCCTCTGATCCAGAACCAGAGTCCCACTCTGTAGATGGTGTGTGCCCTGACAAATGGAGCAAAAAAGGACCTTGGTGCTTTACCTGATCCTTGCAGCATTGGGCAAAATTAGGCCTCACTTCCTTACTCTGTTTCTCTGCATTGCAGTAGCATTTAATAAATTATGCTGAAGGCTTTCTCCACCTGAAGTTTCCAAATTAAACCAGAAGTGTTACAGTGACTGAGAGACAAAGGATGAAAGAAGAAAACTGTGAGGCAAGGAGGGTCACCAGGCATCCAGTTTTCCCCACTCCTCCTCACCCTCTTCTTTCCAAAGCACATACTGAGTGAGGCTAAAGGAGCAACTATCAGCATGTCCAGAGGACCCTGGTCCTCTGTGTATGTATCTTCTGGATAGATCTCAGTCTGGTGGATGTACTGAAATTATGTCAGGAGCTACACAGTTTCTGACTGGGGTTTTAGCATGTATGGTCTGCAGGAAGATTTAATTTTTCCAGTCAGGAGCTCTTGGGCACCTTGGATGTGCTGCAAGGAGAGGAATGAAATGCTTAGTGTTAAGGCTTGGCCCTGCAGGGCATCAGTGGAGACATGACAGTGCAGAGAACAGCAGTGCTTCTACTCCCTCTGGTCCTTCCCTGCGCTGAGCCCAGTGCTCACCCCCAGTGCTTGCATCGGGGCAACTTAACTCAGGTGCATCTTTACAGGGTGCCATGAGAGCTAAAACTCACAGAGGGGTCACTGAAACGTATTTCCTCTTGTGAAAGGCTGGTAAGCGTGTGTGAAAGCATTTCATCGAGTTATCAATTAGCATTTTGTTCTTCTTATCTCAATACCATGAGCATAAATTGGCAGTCCAGGCTCTTGCACACAAGATTATGTATGCAGGAGCTCTCAATGCATTATTTTTCTTGCATTTTCTTGGAACCCTAATTCTGTTTCCCTTTGTATCCATGCAAACTTCTGTCATTCATGCCCTGTGGCAAGAAGCTCAGTTTAACTAAGCTGTGTTAAAAAGAAAGTGTGATTTGGATTGGCTTGAACTTGCCATCTAGCTTTGCCTGGTGTCCCACATCCCAAAATAACTGGTACAGTCAACACCAGGCACTCACTAACTAGAAAGGTACTGACAAATCTGGAAAATCTTTGGAGGAGAGTGACAAAGTTGATCAGGAGAGGTGGAAGTACAGGTAGATGAGTTCAAATATAAAATGATGCAGAGCTTAGCCCAGGAATGACTAACAAATGTGTGGTTTGTGAGACATGTAGTGCTCTGATGAGCACGAACACCCTCCCACACTCCTGAGCGTGAGAGAGAAATTTTTAGTGTGACATGCAGGGATATAACAAGGGCTAATAGTGTGACAGTCAGGCTGAATGTAAGGTAAAATTTCCTGACAGTGAGATGTATTTTGCTGAGAAACGGTTTCTTGAGGAAAAGGGTAGGAGCCCAACTACTTTGCCTTTTTTAAAACCAGACTGGACAAAGCATTAGGAAAGGTAATTTAGGCAGCAAGTGTAAATTGGCAGGAGGATGAATTGGTGATATAATAGGTTCTTTCCATTTCTGGCTCCTATGATATGATATTCTTTCTAATGAGTTTTGACTGGTTTTAAGCTCAGAGGGTAACAGAAAGATAAAACTGAGAAAAAAAATTTCACGACAAGAACTAAGAAAATATATGTAGTTTTGTTTAATAGTCATGGAAAGTGCCAGATTGAGAGTTCCTTAGGCCAATGGTACTATTCAAAAATAGCATTGCAAATGGGAAAGCAAAAAGTTACATTGATAATGATTATAGTAATGACTCAGTTTTTACAGAGTCCTGCAAGTACCAAAGTATACAAGAGCACATTTCAGGTTGGGAGTGTGCACATGTTACTCATGTAATGGGGAATTGCTGTAGCTGACACTGAAATGCAGCAACTACTGGACTAAAACAACCTGTTGTAATGGTGAGCAGCAACACCAGGCAGCAATTTAAGATGGAATATAAAGTGTAACTTCTGTAATTGAAACTATGGAAGAATTGTCTTGGTGTGATAGAATTTCATTAATTGATCAATTATCTAGGCAGGAGTTTCTTTTGCAACTGCCTTTCCCCATGTCTTTGCTTTTAAAGCAGCAGAATCTGGCAATAGTGACTTGGCTTTCCTGTTTGCATTTGAGTGGGCAGAGAGAAGTCTGCTGAACAAGCAGGACCCTGAGCTGAGACACATTAGACTGGCATCAGGAGGGGCAAGGTGTCACTCTTGCTGCCATGACATCACTGGTTCTCTTGGCCTACATTACTCTCTCACTCTTGCCTCTTGGAGAGAGGGTTTCTTGCAGATGCCAGATTTTCCAGACTCTTGGCCATAGTCATTTTGTTGGTGTCATAATATCTTGCTCTGGGCCTGTTGCCTGATTGTGGCTGCTGTAGGCAATGGCTGCCTCATTGTGTAGTTTTTCTCTCCCTCTCGCGAGTCCTGTCTTCCAAGCTCTGAGTTCCTGGACAACAAGGGATTCTCATTTCTTTTAGCAATGACAACAAAGGAGCCCTATTGGAAAAGTGTGAAATAGTAACATCGGTGTATGGAACCAGAACAGGCAGTTTGCAAAAGCTGGATATGTATTTTTAAGTGGTTTTAATATTGTAATTTTAAACTGAAATGTATTGGTTATCATTCATGTGGAGAACAACGCTCTTTTTCCTTTTTTTCATAAGCAGTCACAAATGGAAAAGAAAGTGGTCAAAATATACTGTCTGCATTGTTTATTGCCCATGAAATTAGACTTTCTTAAACAACAGCCTTAAGGAGTCATCTCACTTGAAAGAGGAAGGAAATGAGTTAGGTGACAACTTGCGTGTTGAACATGTCATCTTCTGGAGCCACATGCTCACAGTGGAACTGACTCACATGACATTAAAAATTGTTTGTTCTCATTTACACTATCTGCAAGGCTATGTTTAATGTGATGTTTGTTAGCTGCACAATTAATCAAATGCTATCCATTTGTTAATGAAGGTGGAAAACATTCCTATATAAAGTGCCATTGACTACTGAATAGCTGAGGTACTGTATAGTTTGATTATTTCGTAGACAGATTTACAAATATTCAAGTTTTTTATTCAATCATCAGTACAGATTTAGTCCTTTTGTCTGTTAGTCATGCACAAATCAGTCAAAATTTTCCATTGTTTGTATTATTCATAGAGGTTGGTTGGAGCTAGAGTTCTCACTTCATCCACCAGAAATGTTAGCATTTCAACAAAAAAACCCCACAAATTCAGGCCTGAGACAAAATCCTGCCACTCTCCTGCTTCCAACATATCAGAGCCAAAAAAAATTATTTATTTCAAAACAACTGATGTGACCGTCTTTTCTTTTTTTTGCCCTTTTTTTTTTTTTTTTGAGATTGATAAGGCATTCAGAGATGTTAGGGGAATTGCTACTCCTTTATATGATGGTGAGAAGTTAGCTTGAAAGCCACTGTAAACCTTGATAATCTGGATTTCCCAGGGCTTGCAGGTTCTTCATTTTATGCCACCCAGTAAAATGCTTCTACCATGTGAGCTACCAAAATTACAAGGTTCTTCTGAAATTACTCTAATTTTTTTTTCCCTAGACCTTCTTCTGTGAAAATTTTCTGTCTAAAAACTTTCAACTAGTCCCAGGGCTTAGACCGTAGACTAATATTTGACTTTCAGTAGGACATATGTTTCTAGACTTCTTTTTTTTTATGAATGGGACTTCTTTTTCATTTAAGCATTGTAGCAATCCTACCTTTCTTAATAACACGTTAGAAAATCTCTCAAGCCGTGAGTGGTTCTGTTGCCTGGTACAGCAGTCAGTCTGGGTATACTGTCTTGCTTTAGGAAAAGTATGGCCTGTGGCAAGAGGCTGTAGATCCCTTCACTCTGCTTGTTGGCTGGTGGTATGAGAAGGCTGTAAAAGGATGGAAAGGAACCTCGTCTGGGATCAAGCAGCAAAACCATGGAATTAATGAATCAGAGAACATTGCCTCCTACTTAAATGCTAAATTCCTGTTAGGTAAAGAAGGGATATAATTCCAAAATCCAGGCACAGGGCAGATCTTGACTGGTCAGAAAGGTCTAGGTAACATAATAAATTGTGTGGTTGACTGAAAAAGGGAGTTGGGAGCTCTTCTTTTATTTCCCACAGTGGCACTGACCAGTGAGACCATGAAGAAGTCACATCCCCTCAATCTGCCAGTCTGTAAAATGGGAAGGATGATGCCAGTTTTCCTCTGCCATATGTTTTGAGACTTCCAGAAGTAACACTGCATACCCCTCTTTTTAGCATGGATGTTTAACAAGACTGTGTTTGCATCACGACACATCCCAGGCATAGAGGGACTATCTACAGTATCTGATGCAGTACAGTGAGAAGGGCTACTCTGAAACCATCCCTGAACTTCAGCTGGTCACCATGGCAACAGAACAGCTTAGCACAGCAAGGGAAAAGGAGAGTGATATATTCTGTTAAGGATAACTTACAGCATCAAGGCTGCACTTTGAAATATCTCTGGTTTTCTGGGTCTGGGCTTGCAGGAGACATTGCTGAGCTCTGGGATTTCCTCTTCTCCAACTCACCTGCAATGAACAAATAGGGACCAAAAGATGGAAAACCACAGTGGAGAGAGAACTGCTGGGTGGCTTTCCCTTGGCTTTTTGGTGATCGGGTGGGTGGGAGAGGAACCTGCACCTCTGAAGCCCTTCTGCAAGGACTTGGTGTCAAAAGCTGGTGAATACCATCTGCTGGCCCACTTTTTACCCATCATTTCATACATGCTGCTGCCAGGTGTTCCTTTAGTCCCTGGGTCAGCTGCATTCCTAGTGCATGTACTCTTCCTCCAAACAGCTTCAGAGGCACCGGTCACACTCAGAGCCTAGAGCAGAGACCAGGGAAGGATGCCCTCATGGTTCAGGCTCTTCAGATGGAGAAACACATTTTGTGTGCACCCTGCAGTGGCTCTGGCATTGCCAAACCCTACAGGGACCTGGTCCCAAACCCTCACATTGAATTTTGCCGCAAGTACCTGCCACAATGGGAGGAAGTCCTTTAGGAAAGGACTAGAGAGAGCTGATATCACCCCCGAGGGACCCATTCACACTGTCAGTGTTTCTCTTAGCTTGGCAAGGGGAGTGGGCCAGTACCTTGATGTCTGTAGTGTGGTGTGCATTTAAAGGTTTCATCATCTTTTCCCAGGGCCTTACAAGCAGTCAGTGAGGGAAGAACCAACTTGGCTGTGCAGAGCCACAATCAAGTGCCTCAAAACCAAATAGAGGAATGGAACAGCTATGCCTTGGCTGCCAAAGGCCTACTGAAACATGCAACAGTAACCAAGGAAACTTCTTGCTAGAACCAGCTCAACATGAATTTCTGCCCAATGACTGGCTGCTCAAGGGTCCAGGTAATTCAGGTGCTCCTCTTAGAGGTGGTGGTGTGTGGTTAACTTTTGTCACTGCCCTTTTGTGCTAAACATTCCTAGAATGAGCATTCCTAGCATGGTGAAGAAGGAATCCACTACCTGGAGCCCACATGCCTAGCACAATGTGTGCTCACTGCAGCTCACTGCAGCTGGGTGTGTCTGCCATGCCATCAGGTGTGGCCTCCCTGGCCCATGGTGACATGTTAGCATCTTGCACACAGGCCCCATTCTTGGGCGATTTCTGCTATTTTTTGGTTCATCTGCAGTTGGTCACTAGGAGTGGGTTCTTCAGGCAGCAGCAGTGGCTGGGGGGAATGCAGCAGTCATTAGATGCCACTGGTGAGCACATAAAGCCTTTTCCTTGGTGGCCTGGGGCTGTGTGACTGTGATCTTGCCTGGAAGAGTGCACTGAATGGCCTGCTGGCAGTGAGAGAGCTGGTGGGAGGCAGATGCTAAGAATTGCTTAAAGGGAAACTGGATGGTGTCAGAAAGGTCTCTCTGGAAATGGGGAAAGGACCAAGTGGTTAGAGGGTGACATGTTAAGTAACACAAACTTTCTTGCTCTCTGCTGCTTCTGTTTTAGAGTTCGGAGGAAAAACTGGCAAGAACTTTCCTGCTGATGAAGCATCATACAAATGGACATGGTTGCAGGGTAGGTAGCATAGATTTTGTAAAGGAAATGATGAAAAGTGCCTTGTGGGCCACACTTGCTGGTGAAAATATGACTGAGTTTCTGAAGATAAGAGGAAGAAGACAGGGGCCTATGAAGTCTTTTTAAAAGCTAGGGAAAGCATAGAGAAACTTAAAAGAAAAACAAGATAAAATGGCAATTGCATATAAACCCACACAGGCACTTACTCTCTTGCTTTTTCTCTTACACCCACACACTCAAGCACATCTTTGTGTCCGAAATAGTAGGAAAACGATATCATAGTCTTTATTGTCAAGAGTAATTTCTCTTCACGTATCACTACCAACAAATTCTCAGAGCAGGACAATATATATTGCATAGAACTCATCTATCTGCTTTTCTCCCTTTCTAAACTTGAACAAAACGAGGAAAAAAGCCACTGTGGAGTTGAAGAGCTACATGTTGACAGTTCTTGGATGGATGAAGGCCAAACACAGCTATTTGCATGCCAGTAATGCCACGGGAGGCAGCAGGGCTCACTTTTCCTCACAGGAATGGCTTTCAGCCCGTGCCTCTTTGTCTTTGGGGTTTTCAGGGAACCTGACTACAGCTCCACTGAGCATTTCACTACTGAAATGTTTTGCAAGCTGGGGAATTTCCCACCCCTCATATCCAGCCTGCGAGGAGCATCGTTGAAAATCACCAGCTGGATGCTCTTGCTTGGGAGTAGGATGCCCCACAAGATGATTCCTTTTGGTTGTACAGGCTGCCCAGTGGTTTTACACAGCAGGGTGAAGACGGGTGGCTGCCAGCTGGGTTTAAACTTGTTCCATCCCTCCAGGCTGCTGGCAATAGGACCAACACTGTGCTCAGAAGGGCTGTGCTTTGAGTGTCCCTGGGAAGATGGGGCCATCATGTGCTCAGACAAGGTCGGCATCGTCTGACTGGATTACATGTGCAAAAGCTTGAGCTCATGCTAAGTGTGCTCAGACTCTGCCTTTCCAGGAATGATCACTTAACATATGCTCAGAGATTCACACAGCGGACCAAAGGCATTTTGGGTCTCTGTTCAGAGACAGAGTTTAACTGATACTGTAAATTTCCCTTCTGAGTATTGGCACAGGTCCTCTTGGCTTTGACTGGTGTTTGTCTAACTCCATGAGACTCTTCATCCCAACATGCTTGGGTGAAAGACTCCATAAGCTCATTTAGAAATTAAGTTTGTTCATCAGAGTCACGTCCCATGTAGAGAGGAAAAAAATCCCTGGGCTGTTGTGGATTCCTCTACTCTGTATATTCATTCCTAGTTGATGGTCAGAAAATTATAGTAAACAAGAGAAGATTGTTATGGTTCCTGGCAAGAAATGGAATTTTTAAAATTTCATTTTTAATTTTTAATTTTTTTATTTTTAAAATTTGAGTTGAGATGAGTTGAGTTCGCAAAGGGCTAAATAATACCAAAAAATCCCTCAATCCTCTTCCAGTGTTCCCTTCTTGCTACATGAAACTGCCAAGACTGAATTGGAAATATGTGAAAAAATGTAGGGTTTTTTATGATGCTTGGAAGAAAATGGATTTGCAGAGCTTCTCTCTTTAAATGTGTCAACATAAATGACATCCTAGCAGGTCTTGCAGATTGTATGGCATAGGCAAATAACTGCTATTTATTGCATTGGCTGTGCAATTTTTTACATAGCTATTTCTGCCACATGCAGAATAGATGAAACAAATTTTCCTTGTACATTTATATATGCATTTATACATTTATATAGTGTCTGTCAAGAGTTGCATACTGTGGTCTCCACTAATGCTCATTTGCACCACGATTCCTTATCCAGGATTTAACCCCTCCCAGAGGAAAACTATGTTCCATCTGTGATACTTATTACAAAACAAGCCAGATTCTGTGCAATGGTCTGTCTAACAGGTTGCACATGGCACTTTCCTTCCCTTTGGCCTCCCTAATCTCCTCTGGAAAGGCAATCTAAGGCAAGTCTAGCACAGGAGATAAGTTGCAGGAGAGAGACGTTGCAACTGGCAACAGAGGCCAATACTGACTCTTTCAGGTCTCTCAGTCTTTCACTACCAGCTTGTTTCAAAGGGACAGCAACATAAAAGAGAAAAGTATTTAAAAAGAGAAGAAAAATAAGTCAAGCAAGGGTCAACAAGGAAACTCAAGTGGTCTGTGCATGGATATCAGTAAAAGCTATGTATGTAAGCAGGTCAGAGTTAATTTGTTTGAGAGTTTTGATACTAAGCAAAAAAATTAAACTATTTCTCTGTTACTTCCTTCTTGCCATCTGTATTACCACAGCTGTTTGCCCCACTGGCTTTGGATATTCCTACCAATATGTCAATTACCAGACATATTATGCCCCAACAGTTCCTCTGGATGCAAATATCACTTCTGTTCCTTATGGCTGTCATCAGAGGGACAATGCATATGTCTAAAGGTACCCCTGTGTTTTGCTGAATCAGACTCTGGGTTTACTGCTACAGTACCATACTGCAATTGTCCTCTCCGTTGCTGACCTAAATATCTCCCTTTAGTGATGCACACAAATCCTATCTGTGGTACGAACATTGCGCGTGCGTGTGCCTGCATGCTATTTACTTGGGCTGAGCTCTCACCACTCGTTTATTTTTCAGAGTAAGAAAAATAAAGGTCTCTCTACTTAGCCTACGATGACAGTTTTGCAGCAGGAGAGCACTGAATAAGAAAAATGAAGACTGCAGAAGTGGAAGGAGGAAATGAAAGTTGCTCTACAGACAGGGCGACATGAATTCAGCAATGGGTGGATTAGGCCGAGTGTTATCAGTGATGATGAAACACAGCAGACTGTGGTAATGAAATATTTATGAATGGGGAAATGATACTGCATTCTGCAGTGCAGCACAGGGGAAGTGAAATTTCAAGAATACTGTAATAGCAAAGCCCTCCATTAATTATCGAAAGCAAGCTGTAATGCCAGTTACTATGACAACAGGGTCCCCTATGTATTTTGCACCATTTGGGGGAGGGAAGGGGGAAGGGGGGGCTGCTTCTATTTATTGGAGAGCAGTGTATTTCTTTTTTCCATTGTTGTTAATTACTATTGTCCCAACATGTGACTATGCAATTAATTTAAATTTTACAATTATAAAGCGACTATTGGCTAAAATATAGGCAAAGTCTTTAATAAGTATTACTGGTCTTTTTATTCTGGAAAGAGCTAAAGATGCCCCTTTCCATATTAAGGGTCATACTATTATCATGCATTAATATTCTTATATAATATTAATGCGTGATAATATGATAATAAAAAGTGAAATGCTACTAGAAGTATTATTATTAATAATAACCTTGACTGTGTTAGGCTTTCATCCACAAAGCATTTTAGAAGCAGTGATTAATTAAAATGTCAATATTGGCATACTAAATCCACCACTGCATTTCCAGATGGGGCAAGGGAATGTACAACCTCTGCCCACTTATTTTTAATTACTACTTATTTGGTTTCTTAAACCCATGACTGTCTTTGAGATTTGCACTTATCATCAGCAGAGCCAAGGTTTTTCCTGCCCTCACATCTACTCTGTGCAGTGCATGTGAGGAAAGCAAGGTACAGTATGTGACGGAAGAAGAACATCAGCTGAAATATGTCTCAGGTCCTGGCCAATGTGTCCTGTTAAAGCAGCTCTGACAACTCTTCATGTGGCACACATTTGTGAACAATATATCCATAAACAGTTGATAATGGAATAGGCAGAGGAGTGCCCTCCAACCCATCTGGCCTGATGTCTGTAGGTGCTGGGGATAGATGGAGATAATGGGCCATGGATGGTGGCCAGGCTGACTGGCTATCACTAGGTAGCATTTGCCACTGTTGCTGTAAGAGGCAGAGCCCTCCTCTGCATGAACCATCTCTTATATTTTTATCTTCTTTAGGCTTTGCAGGGCATTCCAGAAATCATTATCAAAGAGCTCTACAGATGATTTTGCTGTAGCTCCTTTCCAAGTGGGCAAAGAGTGCTTCAGATCCATTAAATGCCTGACCTAAGGTGATAGAGGTTATCAGTAGCAGAGAGAAGAACACAAGCAAAATTTTCAGCTTCAGGACCATCTTCCATGACATGCAACAAACTCCTGATAGGAGTTTCCAGGAGGGAAGGTGTTGCAAAGGTAGGAAGGGAAAATGATTGGAAACATGCAGTGCGAGTGCTGTCTTGCAAGTAGCTAGATGCAATATTGCTGTTATAGATTTCCTAATCTTAAACAATGAAACAGGCCAGAAGTAGGCCCTGTGCATCTAATTGGGTGCAAACATGACTGGATGAACAGCAAGTCAAACGTGGTTGTAGCAATAGGATTTCTGTATCTTCACTTAATAGGAGGTGCCATGAAAGACATAATTTCTTGTTGTGTGGGTTTAAGTACACGCACATATGTGTGCATCCACTCATGCCTATATAAACACATGTTTTATATGCACAGGATACAATGACTGTCCACTGTATAAAATATTGGCTTAGAAAAGAGGATTTTGCCCTATTTTGTTCATATTGAGCTTGTTGAATGAATATGGAGGAGAAATCCATTTATTATTTGTTCATTACTGCAAACATTCTCATTTTCTTCTCCTTGCAGTCCAGAGCTCCTTAGCTCCCCTTTGCTTGGATGCCTTATTACCCTTCTAATTTCTGATTGCCATCTTTTGCATCGCATCGAGGGTCCGTCTCATTCCACTCACAGCCATCCATTTCTGCTTGCAGAAATCACCTGCCTTGACCTGTCTGAAGACAGGAGCTGGGAATCCTCCATGCCTTTTAGTAGCCTGTAAGAAAAGCAGCAAAAGCAAACCCACAAACCAAAACACAGCACTGTGAGAATGATGTGAACACTGTGAGCAATAAACAATGGAGTAACATAATCCAGGCAATGAATGGCTGTGGGAAGCCAGCAGGGACAGCAAGGGCTCCATTTTCACTGTGATGAGAGCTGCCCCAGAGGACCAATATGGATGTGAGCTTTCCTCTGCTTGGCTCCAAGGCTAGAGGCATCCAATAAATAGCTCAAACTACAACTCACTTACTTACAGACAATGTGGGGAAGGACGAACCTTTTAGGACTGGGAAAGAAGAGCAGGTCGTATTGGTTTAACAGTTTCAGAAACTTGACGGATTAGAAAAGGTTCTGGTAACTGTTTGTTTAGTGTGGAAAAGGCAAGAAGTAGCCATGGGCATGGGAAATGTAATAATATTCCTCAAACACAATGTCTGCCAGAGACAGGTCAGATAAATTAAATCTGCCCCAGCACACAGGAATGGCTGGGCATCCCCTGTAACTCTCCACCATGTCATGAGGTCTGCATTCAGATGCATTGCAGAAGGATGATTGTCAGTAAGGGACATGCATGTGCTTCAGAGAAACTCAGCACCAACTTTTGGATCCATTTGGGACAGAGAATGGGGAGAGCCTTGGGTGCTGTAGGAAAGTCATTAGTCCCAGTGCTAATTTTAGACAAAAGAAAACTGCCAGAAATAGTTCCTGTTGCTACCAAGAGGGCACTACTTAGACCTCTGTGTATTTGGTGATGTCTGTGGATAAAGGCTGAGCCATGATGTCCCCTTTTACTCTTCTAACTGGTTATTGGTTGGCAGTCTTGAGAGTGTGCACGTGCATTTGTGTGTGTGTGTGTGCACATGTGTGTAAACTTTTGTTCATTAATTGTCACATACTCAGGCTCATTGAGGTGTTTGCAGGAATAATCTGGTGGCTGCATAAACTTTGTCTTCTCTGGGATGAAAGACATCATTAGCAGATGTGTACATCTTCATGTGGAAAAGACAAACTGTGTCCCTAAGATGCATCAGCCAGCTGAGGTAAGCCTTGCCTGACCCTCTGGGTTTGCTTTATCCAGCTGCTGCCAGCTACAGTATAAATTACCCCATCTACACAAGGATTAACCCATGAGCCAACCTGTGTCAAAAGCCATCCTTGTTGTCTCAAAGAGGATGGAGTTGAAAGCTACTGTGCTACAAAGATTTGCACCAAACCTTGGGGTCAGTCTAAAATAAATGTCAAATGTCTATAACACAAACATTTAGAAAGAGCACAGACTGGTGTTTATGGACATTTTATTCTGTTGAAGTGAGAGCTCTGTCACCAAGCTTGAGAAAGCAACCTCTGAACACCACTAGGAAAAGAAGGATATGAGCCTCAGCAAGTGAAGGAGCTGTGCCTGCACCTGCCCAGTGTGTAGGAGGAGGGAGAGAAATCAGAAGGGGGATCAGTTTCTAGTTGTTTCTGATTCTGACAGCCCCTAAAGTGCTAGGGGAAAAAAATAATCCTTGCATTAGACATGTTACCAACGTGCATTTGTGTATGAATATCAGCAGTCAAACTGAAGAGGGGCTTCCCTCAGAGGCGTGTAAGCCTGTAAGGGAGGAATTCTGGAGTGGGAGGCCCTAAAATCACATTGGTGGCATTTCTCCCCCCAAAATCCATGTCCTTGTTGCAATTCAGCACATGTAGGTGGCCAGCCCTGCCTGGGCCTGCAGCAGGAGCCCAGTTTGTATTAAACCAGTGAGGAAAAGCACCCTTCATTAACTGGGGGATTTTATGTTTGTGCTTTGGCTGTTTATTCTTTCTAGTGCTATTCTGTTTGGTTGTTGCACAGGGGAACAGAGAGCGTTTAGTCAAGGGCAGAAATATTTGGATGCAGTCAACAATAAAAAGAATCTCTGAAAATTATAGATGTTTTCCAGAGCAGCTATTTTCTCTGCCTGCAATGTTTCATTTGCTCCATTCTGAATTACCCTGAAGTGCAACTGAAATACTCCAACATTTGAAATCTGGAATTCCTCAGTCCCACAGTCTTAATATCATTCCTGGCTGTAAAAGAGGAGGGGAAGAGAGAAGAATTTATTCTCACCAGGCTGCAGAGGGATTTACACCAGCAGTTTACATCCACTTGATTGCAAATCCTTTCTGATCAATATGCAGGCAGTGCCAGTGGGTGGGAGGAGGGCAGAGGTGCTGATCCTGGTGTCTCCCCTGCTTCCAAATGAGCAGTGCAGCTGTGAAACCCTCCCTCCACAGCCCCAAGTCAACCACGTACTCTGTGCCCTGCTTTCAGCAAACCTGGAATAATTTTATATCAATTCCTGTGGGAGGAGGTATAAAGCTAAGGCTGCGGTTCTGCCTCTGAAAGTTCACTTTTTTCCTTCTTCCAGAAGCAGGTAAGCCCCAGTCAAACAATGCAAAGTGAGGATGGAGCCAAGGCACAGGTTTTGGTTTGGCTCTACAAGTCACAACCACAGCCAACATATCAGAGAACACTGTACCCTTCTGTCAAAAAATATTGTAAAGTTACCATACGTAAAGTGACTTTGACCATCAGGGAAGGAAGGAAAGCTGGTTTGGTTCTCCCTTGGTTCATCCTTGGCCCTCTTGCACTTTTGCTGCTCCCCACAGGTGGAATGTGTGCATGTGAGCCTGGATGCACAATACAGAGCAAGAAGCACTTGCTGAGCCGAGAGAACTCTGCATTGCTAAGCAAACATTTAGATGAGTGATATCAGACTTTTCTTATAGAGCATGAGTTTAATTTGAGACTTAGCAGCCAGGCTAAGCCAGTTCACATGTGCTGAGAGAAGGCTGCTTGGATGAGTGATGGGAGCCTCTGATACCTGGAGCGTAGGCCACTAAGTGAAAGGCTACAAGTCACCATCTGGGTACCATGGAGCAATGTCCTTTATGATACTCTGATTCATGGACAAGGAGCATCACATCACTCAGGGACACTTACAAAACCCTGTGGTGCCATCCTACAAAGTTTCACTACAGCAACTTCAGGATTGACTCCAGGCAACTCTAGGTAACTCTTACTCGGGGCCCAGCTGAACAAGGGCTCAGCTCAGCTCCTCGCACTTATAATTAGTTAATGCACTTACTGCTACAAGACAAAGAGAAGGTGTGGGGGAGTTTTCCTGCCTAAGAAAATTCATGGTGACAGAAGCGTAATCAAGGCTGAGCAGCAAAAAGGAGAGAGAAGAAAAAGCAGATCACTGTGGTGGATAGAGTTGCCCCTAAAGCTGCTCACAGCTTCCTACTGCTGCTGCTTGTTTTTCCCCTGGCCACGGGTCTGCCAAGAAAGCTAAAGCTTTACCTACCTGCCACTCTTGACTGTCAGATGCAAGTGAAATAAAATGAGTGAGAGTGACCTGTTCAGTGTCCTGTGGCTAGAGGAGTATGAGATGAGACACCTGTAACTACTGGCAAATCAGCTGGAAAAGCCTAGACCTTTGGGCTATTACATTGCAGATATGGATATACCAGTGTTGGTGGCTGAGGGCTGTAGCCTCCCAACCAGCAGCTGCATGTAGCCAGCTAGACCTTAAACCAGGAGCTCCAGTCCATTAGCAGACTGTGAGGGCTCTTAATACACCAGCACAAAGAATTGTGAGATGTGTCTGATGGTGGTTTGAGTAACCTGGAAGACTTTACAAAAAAACAGGCTAGAAATGATCTTGTGATTCACCAACAGCTGAGCTGCAAGTGAGCTGCAGCACCAGGAGGGTTAAAAGGTGGTAGGGACTTTAACGACTTGAGATATCATTACCTTTGCATACATTTGTTTGTGGGCATCTTATCAGTTGAGAAATTTTGGAATTTCAATCCTTTCTCCCTTTTCTATGCACTAGTAAAAGTTGCTCCTTCTTAATGGTGTATCTATTAGGGAAAGATTAGCCAGATCAACTGGGTTGGGGGGCAGCAGATTTTGGTACTGCTAGTACATTATCCCTTCAATCCACTGCTAAAACAGTCTTAACCCAGAGTATGTTCTGAGTTGTTAAGCATTTTCTGTAAGGAGCTATTTATCAAGCAGAGAAAGCCTTGAGGCAGAAGCAGATTTTTTGTGAGGAAAAATAAAAATCTTTTTTGGTTAAAATTAGCTTTCAGATTGCAGGATTGAAACCACCTGAGGTTAGAGCCTTGCTGCTCTTTAATAGGCAAATTAGGTATTTCATGAGGAATTTCCTTTACGTGACTATTGAAATGAGTGCTGTCTTCCAGCAGCACCTTCTGCAGCATGAGGTGTCTCTCTGCAGGAAGAACAAAGCTAGGAACCAGGTGAGATTGCTGGACAGACAATGGATTCCCTCCTCTCCGTGGGACACTTCACAGTGAAGTGGGTATTGCCATTTACTACAAGTGCTCTGTCATTAACTGTTCATTGTAATGTATTAAACAGAGGGATCTCAACAGGGCTCTCATGCCCTTTCTCAGAAGTGTGCCCTGGCTTCCCTGAAGCATTGTTTGAGCTGAGCATGACAACACTTGTCAATGGAGCACTTGTGGTGACATGTTTGAGAGTCCTAATGCACTTTTCAATTCTCCTCCATCAGTGTCCTGCACTTCCTTTCAAATTCAGATGTGGATTTTTCCCCCATGTCCATCCCAGAGGACGAAGGCTGTGTTTGCCATGGTCTTTGTTCTGCTTTTGCCTTCAATGTGAGCTGGTCTCTGTGCACCAGCCCTTTATCCAAATTGTGTCCTAGCTCGTTTTGCTCTCCATTTTCCTTCCCAGAGGACACGTTCTGTCTCCAGACACTAAGAACAAATGACAAGGATGATCAGAAATATGAACCAGCTTCCTCAACAGGAACAAATAAATAGATTGGTGGTCTTCAGCCTCTGAGAGTTATTGCATACAAAAGCTTTGGCTTAAGTTCAAGAGTCTCTGAGCTGCAAGTGGACTCTAAGCTGCTCCTCTGGACTCACCCGCAGAGGCTGATGTCCTTCCTGTGCTGAGATGCAGCACTGAAAGCAGTATTCCAGGTGGGGTCTCACCAGAGCAGAGTAGAGGGGCAGAGTCACCTCCCTTGGCCTACTGGCCACACTGCTTTTATACAGCCCAGGATATGTTTGGCTTTTTGGACTGTGAGCACACATTGCCAACTCATGTCCAGCCTCTCATTCAACAGAACACCCAAGTGTTCATTTCCCAGTCTGTATTGATACTGGGGGGTTGCCCTGACACAGCTGCAACACCTGACATCATGTCCTCCAAGTGTGTCAGCAGCACCACACAGCTTGGTGTCATTTACAAACGTGCTGAGGGTACACTCGATCCATCTGTCTATGTCATTAATGAAGATATTAAATAACACTGGTCCCAATACAAACTCTTGAGGGACACGACTTGTTACTGCTGTCCATTGGGACTCTAAGCTGTTGACCACTTCCCTCTGGATGTGACTGTCTTACTAATTCCTTATCCACCTAACAGGACATGCATTGAATCCAGCTCTCCAATTTAGAGAGAAGGATGTTGCAGGGGACCATGTGAAAGGCTTTGCAGAAGTCCAGATAAATGACATCTATTGCCCCTTGTCCACTGATGTAGTCACCCCATCATAGAAGGCCATGAGGTTGGTCAATCAGGACTTGCCCTTGGTGGAGCTGTGCTGTCTCTCTTGAATCACCTCCCTGTTCTCCATGTGCCTTAGCATAACTTCTAGGAGGACCTGCTATTAAGCTTAAGTTGTAACAATGTTTACGGAAGTTCTTGTTTAAGTCTTGATTTTCTGTGGTGCTCTGTGACTTTCCTGTGGTGAACTTAACTGACATCCATTGGCAAAGTTACAGCACATTCAAAACCTCAATACCTCAGAAGTAGCACATACTGCTTTCTTGGATTGGAAGGCAATGAATGAATGAAGAATGAAGGAATGAATGAATGTCAGTGATATCAGGGTGTGTTACCATGTCCTGCCTAACTCTTGGGATGCCTTGGTCCTTCTGGGATTTTAGTGATCCCTGAAGGACTTGAAATGCAATGGGTGCAGAAGACATAGCTAATGAGTGAACCTCTCCATGGCAGCAGCTTCATTGTCATGAACACTATCTCTAAAAGAGATGATTTATTTTCCCTGCTATGTATGATGCATGAAGCAGGGGGCTGAAAATCTATTTTAATGCCAGTGAGTGGTGTCAGGTGAATTCGAACTGACATAGGAAACCAGGCAATTAGAGAAGTTTCCCTTGACCCAATATTAGCAAAGGGTTTTCTGCAAGCTGTGATAGATGTAGATTCTCAGCCATTGATTTTTTTTGTACCTGTCCACAAATATTATGATAAAGTGTTGTTTTTGTGAGATTGTTTTTTTTTAAAGGGAGTTGAGTTGCTGCAGCTTGGTGAAATATTGGTGATGTAGTTATCTATGAGATACCTGAGTACCATGACACACGGAGCATTAGAATTCATCATGCTTATTATTGTCCTTTTACAAATGACTTTATGCCAACCAGTCAATGCCTGGGACTACAAATGCAGGTACACAGAGGTAGCCACACTCCATCTTCTGTGCAAAGTGTTTGATTTGATCATAAAAGAGGTACTTTCAGGGACCATGTAAATGAAGTTTTTCATGACACAGGTATGAGATGTGGGCTAAACACTGAAATCAGGAGAGGATTGCAAATACAAGTGTGACAGGAGTTTAGGAGAAAATATTTGTCAGTGAAAGGTAATAAATGTGTGTCCAGAAACACGTGGAGCTAGGGAAAGCAGAGAGATGGATTTTTGTTCAAGAAGACTCCTTGGTCTTCATGACACCCCTTCTAAACTTGACTGAGCTTTAGGGCACATGAAATCTGTGCAAATAGGTTCACCTGCACCTGAAGTCCTCTGTTTTCATCTGACAGCAACACCTTTTCAAAAGAC
Source organism: Calyptomena viridis (assembly GCA_013390005.1). Lineage (NCBI taxonomy): Eukaryota > Metazoa > Chordata > Aves > Passeriformes > Eurylaimidae > Calyptomena > Calyptomena viridis. The sequence continues at coordinate 114,861 of WEIV01021677.1, read as the reverse complement.
TCAATCGGCTGACTTACAAAATATTTTTTCCATTATTTCAGCTCTGATTATCAGTTCTGTTCCCTGGGGTAAATGGCCCTGGATGTACCCTTTTCTCCTCCCATCCATCTGTCGTGTCTGTCCAGGACTTATTTTAAGTTTCAGCTTCATTTTCCTCTCTCACACCTGGATGACTTAATCATTGAAATATCCAGCCATAAATACATGGTATCCCTAAAACTATCAGGGACTCCATGCACAGCCCACAAAACCCCCAGAGTCAGTAGTGCAAGGGAAAAAACCCCTTAAGGTACCTCAGGAACTGAAAATTTTCTGTTTGTGGCCAAGACAAAAGGAGCTCATCTGAGATGCAAGTCTTATCAATTGAGTCTCGGGGCTGTGTCTGGCTGCAAAGGACACTAGTGAAGGAGTCTCTGGACTGTACCACACTGCATAAATGAGGAGGTAAAGGTGCTCAAATTTGATGCATCGAAGTATACAGTGTGAAAGACTTTGGTTCATGGCATGAAGCTGTGTCAGGGGAAGTTTAGACTGGATATTAGGAGAAAGTTCTTCACCCAGAGGGTGGTCGGGCACTGGAACAGGTTCCCCAGGGTGGGTGGTCATGACACCAAGCCTGACAGAGTTCAGGAAGCATTTGGACAATAAACTCAAACATGTAGTGTGACTCTTGGGGATGGTCCTCAATAATCATTGTGGGTCCCTTCCAGGTCAGGATATTCTAGGTCTTCCACCAATGTAATCAGAATTTGATCATCCCTGTTCAAAGAGTTAATCCAGCGTAAAACTAACCATTGTGCAAACAACATGTGCCTATTTCCATCATGGGGAAGTTTATCTTTTATGTCCATGAGGGAGTTAAAACAAGGGGAAGACTGCACCCTTTAAGTAGACAGAATATTATAGCTGGTGGGGTTATTGCTGAACAGAAAGAGGGCTAAAAAATAGCACTGTAGGTGATTAAAGCCCCATTTCTTCTGTCCTCCACAAGTGACCAGGCAACTATGTGTGCCAGCTTGCAGCTGAATGGGGACCCACGGGCTGGAAAGGCAGAGGTGTAGGACTTGCAGAAGTAAGCACTGACAGAAGGCTAGAAAGGAGGTATCATGCCATGATCCACACCAGAGTCAAAACATCAGAATCTTGGGTCGTGTCCCAGATAAACTTCCAAAAAGCAGATGAAGTCATATACAACATATACGTGTCTCAGCAACACCATATGTAAACAGGTTACTCTAGGCTTTCAATACAAATGGTAGAGTTATCATTAATTGTCTTATCCCTGTCCTACTCTGTCCCGGTGAAATGGACTTTTTTAATCAGTCCCACTCTGTCAGACTTCTTTCTTATGAGATGCCCCTCCAGTGTTTCACTGAAGATGCTATGGTCAAAATCCTTTCAGGTCAAAATCCTTTTCTGCCTTCTGTACAGCAGCAAGAACCCCTCTCCACACTTGTTTCCTGATCTAGCCTTGCTGCTACTTTCTCATTTCTTCATACAACCAGTGGGGAATATTAATCAAGGCCCGTAATCATTTGGATTGCAGGTGGTGAAGTGCACTATTTTTAAGTCATAAAAGATATGTCTGTAAGCAGCAGCAGCAATGAGATGTAGTTTCCTAAGGACCTGTCTAGAGATCGAATTCTGCTGTCTAGTATAGGCTATATTGGCACTGCAGTTTTCCCCACAGTGAGGTGATCAATAATGCTTGTTTTCATTACTCAGTGACTTTTATCTATTAATTATACAGGAACTTGAGATTTTCTGAATCTTTACCACTCTTATAACTCGACAACAGCTTCAAAGGTGATTGTGGAAAGGACTGGTTGTGACAGAAACACAGATGTATTATCAGAAAGCTTAGTAGTGAACTTAGTTTCCTTGGGACATAAGTCTAAAATTTTGCAGTAAAAATGTGGGGTTTGGCTTGCTCAAAGAGAGTAGGTGGTAGGAGATAAGAGGTCTTAATCATTAGTGTGCTGTCTCAACTGGCTAGAGAAATAAGCCTTCAGTTCATAGCAGTGGTAGAGCTACTGAAGGAGAGCAAAGTGGAACAGATCTTGGTTTCCTCCATCGCATCTTGGCCTGGCAACATAAAAAAATTGGGCAGCAAAACATTTTGCAGAATCCTTGTGAACTATATAAAACGTCATGAGTAAAGTATCTTTGTTGGCTGTGTCTAAGCAGCTACCTGGCATGTTCCTAGGAAGTCTTCCAATCCCAAGGAGATTTTTGGGAAAAGTTGGGACTGGTTGCATTGCAGATGTTTCTGGGCAAGCCCCTGTATTTCTACAGGTATCACTTTCACAGAGCAGAACTGCACAGCAAACTCTGTTCCTGATGTGATCTGGCAGGAGTTCAGCAGACAGCGTCAGGCCCAGCACCTGTACTTTATGTCTTGGTGGCTATAATTTGTAAGAAGAAATGCACTTTAGATCCTATCATCATTATAAGTACCAGAGACTTAGATGAGCTGAGAGTACTTTCTTTTTTTTTTTTTTTTAATGTTCACTGGATTTATCCACATTAAGAAAAAAAATTATTGCCTTGCAGGATTCTAGTCTGATATCCCATTCCTGGCAGTGGCCAACAAAGGATAATGTGAAAATAGTGGATGAACAGTGAAAACATACAGAGGTGCAACCCCAGGCTACAAAAAATTGCAGATCTGACATTTTGTAGGTCAGATGTATTGTCTATGTATTTAACAGTCCTCAACAGATTTTGCTTCCAAGTAGCCTTCCAGCCCTTTTTGAGCCATTTAAAAATTAATATCCACAGCATCTCATGTCAAGGAGTTCCACAGCCTCTCTAGGTACGTGGTGAAAACTATTTCCATGTGTTTGTTTTGAATCTACCAGCTTTGCTTAATATCTCCTGCTTCTTATCCTGGGAGGGATTAATCAACCCCTACCCCTTACAAAAACATTAATTTCTTCCATTGTGGTTTTTTTGTTTTCCCACCAATCTCCTTGCTGATTTTAGAATTAAAGGCATCAAATCATCATAAGATAACTTGCATTTTGTCATGGATTCCCAAACAGCAGAGCAGGATCCTCCAAATCTAAAAGTGTGCCCAGCAATGATGCCTCAACAGCATCTCTCATGTATCTTCTCAGCAGAAGGAGCTCTGGCAAATAAGAGCTGCTAAGCATTTGGAGTAAGACAACCCTCGTTAAAACATTGCTGTGGCACTTTGCAGGGGTGGTTCTAAATGCAACACTCTCTGCCTTGCGTGATGTTTGTGTGATTTCCAGGGATATAAGGGAAAGTAATTTGTACTGAGACTCTTCAATCAACAATAAAAAGCTATTTTACAGCTGGAATACTTGGCTGGTGTTCCTGGTGCAGACGACAAGTTATGAACATCTGTGTTTCAGGATGAGAAATATAATCAGACTGTCTGGTGAGGATGGTTGAGGGGCAGTCATTTTCAGAAAGTAGGGCAGCCTCACATTTGCACAGGAGGCTGCTTACTGCTTTGCATACATCGTGATGCCAAGGAAAAGTCTGCTTCACAGAGGCACTGAACCAGCAAGCAGCTTTGCTAGACCCTCTAAAAGGGCACCAGGCTCATGATGGTGTGACTTTGATTTAGTGGATTCCTAATTGTTTAGAAGAGCAGATTTGTTTTTACACAGAAGCTTTTAAGCTGTGATGCTGTTTTCATTTGCTTGTCTGCTGCACAGAGGAAAAAATAGGGAAGACCAGCAAGTGGGAGTAACAGCTGGGTACCTGGACTTAGGAAATACTGGGAAAAAAAACTGCCTGCTGCTTCATTCTCAGCCTGTTGCTGCACAGATTGGATCTGAAGTTAGGATTTAAACAGTGAAATCCCTAGCTGGTGTCAAGTCTGACAGCCTGCTGCATACTGTCTTGCTCTGATACATCTGAACTCCCCTCACTACCAGTTTCAGAGGCAGAAGAACAGCCCTTGGGATGCCTCTTCTCTGTAACTCAGAGTGTGGCCTGATAGCAGGAACACTATTTACCCTCTGCATTTATCAGTGTTGGGGCAATGGAGAGGGGTCTGTAGGTGGTGGAGTGGAGCCCCTGCCCAGGAGCTCCCCGTGTGACTGCAGCACAGCCTGGCAGGAGCTGAGGAATAGTTGGGTGCTATTTCTGTTACATGTCCTCAGAACAAGGTATATTTTTAACAGCTTTTCAGCAGTCAGAGCTCACATCCAGAACTGTATGGGCATGTAGGATGGACAGCAATTTCCCCCAGCATCTTTTGGTCTCAGACTAGAGAGGGATGGTTTTTGATCCCCATGCTGAATCCCACTTGTGAACTTTGGGCATTCCCTTTAGGGCAGCCACCTGGGGAGGGAGAATTTTTGAACAAATGCCAGGTGTGTATTTCTCAGAGAACAGCCATCTGAGGTTGAATATTTGTAGGTGCTCCAAGTCTCTGGGATGTGAACATGTCACTTACATGTTCAAAGCACCTATGTTACTCATCCTATAAACCCCTGGTCCCTCAGTCTTAGACAGATGGCTATCTTTTCCATATGCTTTGGTCAAGATATTGGGTAAATGAAGCTACATCTTGTTGATCATATAAATAAAAAGAAGAGATTGGAAACTCCTCAGGGCAGAGACTGTCTGTATTGGTGCCTATTATAGCTCAGACACATCCTGAGAGGCAATGACTTATAATTAGTCACTAAATAATTAATAATAAGAAGAAGCAGATACTACTCAAAAAGTAATTAACCTCCTTTTGCTTACAGGGAAGTTGTATGGAATGGAAGGGTAATTAAAGGCTCTTTAAATGATACAGAAAAATCCCCACTGACCTCAGTCAGGACAGGTTTAGGAACTGAGTCCAGTAGGATTTCCTTAGACATCAAATAAGAATAACTTTGTTCCCATAGGTAAAATTTCCTAATCTGATACTTTTGGTTCATCTGTACAAGTGTGCAGCCTGGGTGAATAATTTTAGTTTTCTTTCATTTAATGGGATGGTATGAAGTAATTAATGCTGAAATTTTCCTTGGAAAGCAAGCAGGTGGCTAATTCATTTTGGAATAGGAGTTCTCATAGTTTCATTCAGGCAGTATCATACAATGAACAAAAGTAAGGCCTGGATGGCAAAATTCATTTGGAAGAAGTATCTTTAGATAACATCCACAAAGGCACAGAGAGAGACCATAGCATCTTTTTCTATTCATGCCTGAAAGACACTTTTGCCATCATTGCCACGTTCCATCAGGTGAATTCACACATTAAGTAGAGAAGATATGCATTCTCTGTGACTTTATTGCTGTAATGGCTGAGAGAGCTGAAAACACCAGCTAAGCATATCAGGACACACAACTACCGATATTACTTAATCGAGGTAAGCCTTGCAACTTTTGATTCATAACTTCATCAGTCTTTTCTTGCAAATCAAAATGAAGTAAAAGACAAGACCTCCCCAAACCCTTGCAAGGTATTTTTAAATCACGGTGAGTTAGAGCTCTGAATTTCATTATTCCCAACAGCATTCATAATGGACTCCCTTCGAAGTTGCTTGTCTCAAGAGTACCTTGATGCACTGATAATGAACACCTTCTGGTTTTCAGGATTCACCAATGTCCTTTATAAATCCTTTCGTTTTTCTTTATCTTCTTATTATACTGGCTACTCCTTCTCTCCTGATACCAGCTAAAGGGGATTGCATTATGCTGCTTTTGTCAAATGCATGACAGAAAGTATGAGAAAATGTCAGTCATTTTGGTTCTGCTTTTGGAACTCTGAGGAAGTCCTGTCTCTCAAGAAACTTCCTATTTTACCACCTCAGATGTACTTGGCATATTCTCTAGTAGTGCAAAGGAAAATGAAATTGCCTTATATTCTCCTGAAGCCACTTTTGATGGGATATTCTGCATGACATGACTTTGCCATTTCAGATAATCCACTTTACCTGTATTCCTGTCCTGGTACTTGGCCCCATATAAATCGTACTAGACATCCCAGAGATGGTGGGTGGCCCAAGACTATGCTCTATCCCTGGAGCAATTCTGAGGAAGCCCACTTGGTCCCTGTGCTCCCTATTCCCCTTCACTGGTGCAACTTAACTAGCAGCTCCAGGCTGAACACTCCTGGAGCCCCTGGTTCCAGCCCAGTGCGACCCATCAAGAATATCTCAGTCACATTGTTGCCTCACATCTGCAAGGCAAAAAAGTCTCCCCAAACCTTGGCTATCCTGCTACCACAGGCCAGCTGTCCCTTCTCCTTTGAAGACCAGGTGCATGAAACTTCAGTGGCTGTGGAGGAATACCAGAAGCTTTTAGGTGAATTAGGGTCTCCTGTTTGCTGGCATACCTAATCTGACCAAGTTGCTACCTGCTGTGGAAAAGACAGCTGTGTCCTCCTTCCACCTTGGCCCATTGCTGCTTTTCTGCCAGCTCCCTTGCATTGATTGAACCATGGTGCAACCACTAATGAGATGGACTGATTGCAAACACACCCCCATGCCCTTGACAAGATTGATTTTCCAGGGGTGTTATATCCCCCATGCAATTGCAGAGTCTCTGGATGCAACGTAAGGGAAATGGAAGAAACACAATGGAGAGGGTGGGACTCTGAAACAGCCCATGAGGGGCTGCTGGTCCTATTGAACACTAGTCAGACATTTGCTCTCCTTAGGAAAATCCTAATCCAGAGCCAACTTTCACAAAGGTCGTGTCAGATAGGAAGAAGCTTCTCAGCTGAGTTTTGTTAGCTGAGCTAGGAGCTGTACCCCACTGTTTTGGCTGAGAGCAGGTATAGACAAATGCCGCCACTCTGCAGTACAGGGTGGAGCACTTAAAGCTATAGGATCTCCCACAGAAATGCAGTTCTCTGCCTAGATGCCACTCTTGTTTCCATCCCAAGGGCCACAGGCTAATTAGTGAAGTACATCTACCTGACAGTACATTATACATCAGTGTGACAAGTATTGACTAATCTGTACTAAATATTAATACTACATGTGGATTCGACCCATCTGGGTGGCTTAGGAGTTATGAGGATTAAATTCCAGAATAAGTCCCTCTAATACCCCTTTGTTGCCAGATGACATCCAAAGAGCTTGAACAAGAGGCAGAAGAAGGTAAGGTAAGGAAAAAAAGCCTCCAGTGGAAAAGGTGAGGGCTCAGGTGATAGTGGCATGATAGACTTTCTGGAGGGAAAAGCAGTTCAGGATATTTCCTTCCTGCTGGTGCCTGTCCTGCCATTCCCAGTGTTCCAGCACTTCTCTCCAGCCAGTCTGGAAACCCGGTCACTGAAACTACAAGAAAACACCCAGACCTACAACCTCCCATGCCACTGTGTCAGAGAGTTCTTGGGGCACTAACAAACATCAGAGTGTCAGGAGCAACCAGTGCCACCACATCCCTGTTGCAAGAGTCTGAGATTAACTCAGTTGGTTAGAGCATGCTGCTAAAAACACCAGAGTTGTGGGTTTGACCCCTATATGTGCCATTCACTTAAGAGTTGGGCTCTTTGTGGGTCTCTTCCAGCTCAGAATATTCTGTGACTCTGAGTCAGCTGGTACAGGGCAGCAGCAGCCACTGTACATCATAGGAGAAAAACATGGTTTGAGTCTCCAGTTCCCACTCCATGTATATATTTTAATGTTTTGTTCTGACTTAAGACATTATTGCATAAATGCTCTACCACTGCCCTAAGGGGATGTTTTAAAGTGTTTTGATTCCTTTATGTTGTTTTCTTTTTATTCTGTATAGCAAACTGAGCAGCTGAGATCCTTATGCAGACACTAGGAAGATTGAATGGTCCCAGCATCACCACAACACAACCCTCCCTGCAGCAGCAGGTGGCTGAGAAGGTGAGTTTTGCCTTGAGAGTATAAACAGGAGTATTCTATATTTTCAGTAAGAAATGTCAAGCAAGACTGCACTGACGAGGACCTCATGTATACAGCAGAAATATCAGTGGTAAATCACAATAATAGGCATCTAGCATTAGCCCCTATTTTACTTGGGGCATAATTTTCCAGCCCCACTCAGAGTAAATTTTTTCCTTCTCTCAACCTCCCAACAATTGTGCTGACCCTATTCTGGACTTCTAAGTAGGCACCTCAGCCTCTCAACAATTAAAAGTTCCTTCTGGATGTCTGTTTTTGCCACCCTCAGGTTGCTCAGGTCCCTGTCCAGCACCACACGAAATGTAGTTATGAGCTTTTTCCTTCTCTCCCTCAACCCTAACCATCAACTTTTCAATCCTAGCCACTGATTAACCCTTAAGACAGAATCCCCACTCTCCAGATGCTTAGTATTCCTCAGTGCTGGATTCTGCTATTAGCTTTCAGTTTCCTTGGGCAGTTTCTTTCAGCCCCACTGACACATGTCCAGTGGAGATGGAGGCTTCTGCTTTTCCTTTACATTGGCCCTCATCCTAATGTGAGGCCTAAAAATATCTCAGCCCTACCACAGACTAACCATTTCCCAGCAGAGGGTGCCTTTTACAGCTTTCATTCTTTTAGTGTCCTCCTTCCAGCCTCCATAAACCACAGCTCTGGGCTTTCACTTCTGTCCCATAGGGAAGCAGCCCTGCTCTTGCTGCTTCCTGATGGTCTGCTCTACCCAGGGTCTCAGTTTTCTCAGAGTACAGTTCATAAAAACACAATGGATGAGGTAGGAAAGGATGCCTGCAAGCCATCGGGTCCAACTCCTCTGCTCAAGCAGGGACACCTGGAGCTGGTTGCCCAGGATCATGTCCAGATGGCTTTTGAATATTTCCAAGGTCAGAAAGGTCATTTCCCACAGCCTCTCTGGGCAACTTGTCAGTGTTTGTCACCCTCACAGCAAGAAAGTTTTTCTGGATGTTTAGAGGGAACGTCCTGTGTTTCAGTGTGTGTTCACTGCCTCTGGTCCTGTCACAGGGCATCACTGGAAAGGGCCTGGCTCCCTGGTCTTTGTGCCCTCCCTTCAGTGTTTATATACACTGATGACATTTCCCTGAGCCTTTTCCTCTCCAGGCTGAACAGACCCAGCTCTCCCAGCCTCTCCATATATGTATATTTGTGTATATATGTATATATAAGATGGGGCTCTTTGCTGAACTCTTGCTGTTGCTCCATGTCTCTCTTGGGCTGGGGAGCCCAGGAGTGGATGCAGCACTCCAGGTGTGGCCTCATCAGTGATGACCAGAGAAAGGTCATCTCCCTTCATATGAGGGAAACACTCCTCCTGATGCAGCCCGGGCTGCTGTTAGTTGAAGCTCCTGCCTTTAGGCCTGTTCCAGCTGTAGCTCTGAGGGGGTGGGATTAATTCAGCTTTATGAATAAAAGGAAGAAGGGGAACTTTGTTGCTGTTTTCAGCTACTTTTGAGAGGGTGTAGAGAAGATGTAGCCAGGTTCCTCAGAGAGTCACACAGTGACATGACAAGAGACAACACAAGCTGGGACTTGGGACATTCCAGATAGATCTTAAGGGAAAAAACTCCACAACAAGGTTGGTCAAACACTGGAACAGGTGCCCAGAGACACTGCAGGATCTCCATCCTCAGAGACATTAAAACCTCAGCTTGCTGAAGCTCTGAGTAGTGTGACCTGAATTTAAAGCTGGCTGAGCTGCCAGCAGGGGGGTTGGGTTCAAGGTCCCTTTCTACTCGAGTTGTGTATGGTTCTGCTACTATGTACCTCAACCTTTGTAAATTTGAAGCCTAATCAGATTACTTAGATGAGAAGGTGTTATGTCTTTAGTAGCAGATTGAGCCTTTGCAAAGTCTACTCTGTTTTGCACAACAGTTTCGCAGGGCCAGTATTTCACCGACTGCTGGCCAACTAACACACAGCTTCCCAGCCTTACTGGCAGTAGCAAACGATTGCATCTTCCCCAAAATTTTCTTCACAGAGCTTTTCAGGCTTAGGAGAGGTGTCCAAATTTATGCCTTGCCTATCCTGTGCAGTTTGAAGGAATTGGGAATTCAAATCCTTTAGAAAAACTCTGTCATGGTAATGGCAAGGAATTTCCACAACCAGAGGAGAAAGTTGGGAAAGTCCCAAATAATGCAGTTTCTGCTGCCCCTTTCCCTGAGTGATGTGAGAGTCTTTCCTGTCTTGATATCCTCCTCTCTCACCCACAGGCAAATTAAAATCTCCTCAACACTGACTGTTTTGACTGGAAGCATTGGATAGGTGCTTCCTCATGCTGTTTCTCTGCCTGCAAGTGACCTGGCAACCTCGCTGATGTTTTTCCCCTTTCACACAACTGACTCTAGAGTCCCTCAGAACTGGGAGTTTTTCCTCCGTTTCTCCTTTTTCTTTCTCCTCCTCTCCCCTGCCTAAACACCTATTGGAAAGAAAATGAGACATTAAAAACAGATGTGCTAGCTGTGGGAGCAGGGAGGAGCTGCTGCCCCTGATTCAGTGCAGTGTTTCATTAGGGCAGACTGGCTCTGGGTTCAGTGTCTCACAGTGTGTTCCAACAGCTCACTCAGATATTTCCCCAGAGGGGAAAGCCTTTGCTTTTCCTCTGAAGTCATCCATCAGCAAGAAAGGCACACTCATCAAAAATGTGGAATCTGGCATCTCTGTAGGATCATTATAAGGGTTTAAAAGAGAACACTTCACCACCTCATATATCTTGTCAGACAACACCTGGCAGGTCAGCTGGGGAAGTGACTACCCTTCCCAGCTGACGCACTGGCTTGGAGAGTGTCATCCACAGGCACAGGTCAGCTCAAACCAATTCTCCCAAGCTGGAAAACCCAGAAACTCAGAGCTAACATAACACTTACAGCATCTACCCAACTTTCTGTATCCTGTGCGTGTCTCCCTCACAACCAAGTGGCAAGCAATGGCCATCATGCATACACAGTGTCTCATTCTGGGGGTGCCCAAGGCCAGCTCCAGCAGCTCCATCAGACTCTCATCCAGCAGATGAGAGTCTTATTCCCTGCTCCTTGTGCTCCTTGAGCCACTTACAGACCCATTTTCACGTGAGTTTGTCTAGCCCCTCTCTCGATGTGCCTACCCTGCTGGCACTAATGGCAATGAGATTCATGGATGAACCTTATTCCATGAGAAAAGTTATTTTCTTCTCTTTGTTTTCTAAAACATACAGTCTGGTCTTTTTGTTGGTTGTGCGTAAATTCTCTGGTGGCAAGAAACAGCATTTCTACCATTTTGGGTCATGACCTAATATTTCAAGTTATTGTTGTTTCCAGCATCTCTTAGCTAGCTGGGTGGGAAACTTCAGGATTTCAAAAAGCCACCCTTTGCTGGGTAGGTTGCAGAACTATCATTGCTATTCTCTTCCCTGCCAGAGCACAAAGCATGTCTGGCAGTACTAACAAACTTCCAAAAAACAGTACACAGTCTGACACTACAGACTGTCCTGGACTTTCTCTTCACCCATCCTATGCCAATGAGTGGAGCCCCAGGCAAGGAGAGAAACAGATACTCTGACTCTAGGAAGCTAATTTACTCATTTCTTTTCCTTCTCAAGGACTGCAGGCAAATATGATTAGTATGGATTTTACATACTGTCTATAGAGACTATGATAAATGTAACCACTCTTTTATGACTAATAAACATTAAAAAAATGTGTTCAGAAATGATCAAAATACTGAAATCAAGATGTTTATTTAAGGCAAGGAAAAATCCTGAGTACTCTTATTTTGTCTTAGCAAAACCAAAAAAAAGGTGTACTGGAATACAAATAACAGAAAATCAGGAGTGTCCCCTTTTCAGCAATAAAATCCTAGACAGTGAATGTCATCAAGCAAACTGGGAGTAGAACCAAACTCCACATTACTTACGATGCACTTCTTCTATCAATACACAGCTGAGATTAATTCAGGAGAGCCTGGTTTCACTGTAGCCTGTACTTGGCTCTGCTGTCAGTGCTTACTCAAAGTACCAGGCCAAAGCTACAAAATCAGATTGCAGGCTGTTCTAGTCAAGTGCTATTGAAGTAATTTATCAGAATAAAGAAATGGTTATGAGATATTAGCAGCTACTGAGGCTTCACTCACTTTTTCTTTCTTTCTTCACTTTCTTTTATTGCCTGCATAATGAAGACTAATTGCTATTTGTCATTAGGCAAAAAAATTTCTTCTTTTCTATGACACTTAGCAAATGTTTTCACTACCCCAGCAAGTAAATGCCTTGAAGGTGGGAGAAGGTGAAAAAGAAGAAAGGAAAAAAAAAAGAAGAAGAAGAAAACCAACCTGTAGGAAAGGCTTTACAGCGAAAGTGAAATCTCTAAGTGAGAACTGTGGTGTGAAGGGTGATGAGAAAGGCTGTTCCTGAGTCATTGTCCCAGTCCCAGGTACAACACCAGTTCCATTGCTGTTGTTTGCATGGACCTAAACACCTGCCCACACCAAAGTTTGCTTTGATGCTTCCTTTAGCCATGTGTGGTGTCACTCTTCATCACCTTGAGAACAGAGAGCCATAGTATTGTGCTATTTATCATGAGTTTCATTTCCAACAGCATTAAGAAAATTCACACATAAGAGGGTGGAGCCAAACTAGATTTCTAAACTGTTTTCATTCTTAAGCTTTCAGAGTCTGAAAGCAGATAACAGAGAAACACCCTTTTTTCCTCCCATATTTCTAAATGTAAGAAGGAATGGTCTTGTCAAGGATTTTATTATAGATTACATGGTAGGGAAGGACAGAGAGAAGGACATAGGGATTTTGGAAGAAGCAAGGGAGGAATACGCAAAGATTTTAGGAACTTCCTGTCCAAAACAGGTTTAGAGCTGCTATTCCATCACTTTGTAAATTAGCAATATTAGGCATGTTGCATCTTCTGGAAGCAGTTGTCATCAGGATACCCCCGAGCACATTAGGACTGCAGCACTCTATGCATTTATATCCAAGGGCCTTGTGTGACATGGTGCCACAGAAACAAATTATACCTGGCACTCATAGAATGCTGAGAACTGGTACAAGTATAATTATCAATTTTCCAGCATGGCTCCTGTACTGCAGTAAGCATGGCAGAGTTGATATCTTGGGGGAGGAAAATGAGTAAAATATCTTTTTATCTCACCAATGCACTCCTCTACCTTCTACTAGTATTTGAAATCCTGATGTTTCCAGTGGAAGTGGTGGCCTGGAAAATTTTTCCTCGGCCTCATTTTTCTCTTAATCTTCTATGGACAATTAATGGTCACCTATTAGCATCCCAGCCCTTGTTAAAATAGGTCCTTTTTTTTTTTTACCTGAATTATAAAAAAAGATTGTTCCAGCATAGTGAAGACTTGTCATAAACATTTAAGATGTACCATAGTGTCATATTTTCTGGGCAGTATAATAGCATTGCATTTATTGTTTCCCAAGGACTAAACTCAGAAATGAATGGCTTTATGAAGAGACTACTCTTATATTGAAGTTGATTGATTCCATTCATCCTCCAACAGACTCCTCAGCAAAACAATTTCTCTTTAATTAAGGAATATGATATAAATTACATGGCAATTGATTTAATAAAAATATATGATGCAAACTAACATAGGGAAAAACAAAGTAAAGCAGAATGATTCTCTGAGCAGAGCAGGTAAGGGGAAGACTATTGTAAATGAGGTTAGAAAAACAATAAAAAGGAAGCTTTTATAGTTTTTTTTTTTTCGTAATTTCTGTTTTTGTAACAGTTATATGGATATACTCCTTGCTACCTTCCTCATTTTCTAGTGTTAAAGAAGTTTGAGAAGCTGTCCCTTTTTTCTCTCTTCTACACAATTATTAGTCTGGTTTTTTAAATAATGGTATAATCAGTTCTGATGATAATGCTTTCTGGAACAAATACACATACTTTTCTGACTTACTTTTTTGATCTCTGTACATTTTTGAGTTTCAAGTGAGAGATTTTTTCCATTTCTTGTCCAAGCCATTGTGCTCATATTCTTGTGCCCTGTTGCACAAGTGTTATTGCTTATGGAGATTTTGTAGAAAACTTGTGGGACAAAATATCCTCTGCCTGCACTCCTCACCTCAAGTGCTGTTTGTTTAAAATTTGGAGATGGTAGGGACTATCCAGTTGGGAACATCCATAATACAGTATGTGGGAATTTGGGGGACATCCTTATGAAAATGTATCTCTTTGTAGCACATCTTTTCTGTGTGTCCCAGTCTCCTCAGGAGCCAAGATAGCTTCCTGTCTGTCATTTACCATCATCCATCCCTTTATGGTGTGGATGAACCCTAGAAGTTATTGCTGCAGAAAGCAGTATTTTTCCACGTTAATCTCTGCCCGGGGATGTTCACAGGAGGAAAAGCTGTTTGGTGGTGCATGTGGGCAAGATGGACAGAGAGAATGGAGTCTCAGCAAAGTGATGAACTCCTGGAAAGTACTGAAAGGTTGCAAGAACATGAGCAAGACTGCAAGGACAGGGGAAGGTACCCAGAGAGTGCTGCAAAAGAGCTGAGTGGAGGAGACCTTGGTCAAACTCCTGCAACTCAGATCCAGAAAAATATGTGATTCTAATATAGATGCTTGACTCTTCTTGAAAACAGTGCTAGCTGGATAAAGGCCTACCCTTATGGTTTCAAGGACTCAACATGTGTCTGAGGTAGCATCAAGCAGTCTGATTTTAGGATGATTAGTTGCAACTCTCATGCCTGCAAAATCAGCCAAACAGCCTCATAAGAACAATTGTTTTGGAGAGGGCTAGTATTTTTTCCAACTTTCCTTTAAGACAAAAATATTTGACTGTCATTTTGTGGGTATCGTTGTTCTGAACTCAGCTAGAAAAAAAATAAGCTCAAACACAAAGTGTTTTCTTTTGGTTTTAGGATTAAATTAAGTTTCTTTAGGAATCCTTTAGAAACAGAAATACATCTCAACTCAGGCTATGGCCAGAGCTTCAGATTCAGATCTTATTTTAGTTTAATTTTCTTTACTGTAGCAAACCATCAGTCTTTCCTGGCAGGGAGTTCACCCCAAATAGAATATTTTCCATAGTCAGTTCCAGATAGCCAGCATTCTAATGTATGCTTTTAAAGAAAGAAGAAATATCCAAAGTCCTGATGCATTAAATCAAAACAGCAAACAGTGATTTCCAACCAGCTTTTCCTTCCACAGAGGAAAGCAAGGGGAGAAGCAATCATTGCTTTCTAAAATCAGCAGTGTCAGTCCTTGACACAAAGGAGGCTGGTGAAGAAAGGTTAGCTTTGGTGTCATGGTGCCATTAGGTCTGAACGCCTCTGAGCAGTCACTAGTACAACCTGCCATTCACAGTCTCCCAAGGATTTCTTTTTTAAATGAAAGGTTGCAAAAATCTCATTCCCTATTCCAGTGCTACACACACAACATGTTTCCCTTCCCCCCTGTCCTTTGGAAGAAGTTAATGGCAATCAGGTCTTTAATGGAGGGCAATGGCAATTCTGTGCAGGTGGGAAGGCATAAAACATTGGCCACCCAACCAGTTTTGCCTGGTGTGCAATGAAATATTAATACGTGACCTTCATAATTTTCCCTTTCCATTAGAAACCTCAGGACACCGGAACCAAAGTATTTGAAAAACACATCTGCTTCCTGGTAACCAATGTTTAAAATAAAAATATATCTTTGCTCCTTGCATTTGTGACCAGGAAGCTTCCTCCAAACTGACTCTGGTCTTAAATGCCAATGTCCTTTTGAAAGAATTTCAAATGCAACTGGATGTGAGAGACACATAACTTCTCTGCATCTCCAAGCAACATTTGCCAATGGACATAAAGAGATAAAAAGGCCTCACCATTGCTGGATTGTTGCAGTGACCCCTCCTGTCCAACAGTATTGAAGAAAGCTGTGTAAGGTCTAATAGACTGGAGCTACCTATTATGCAAAGGTTGGTTGAATGTGAAGTTTAGTAAATGCTCTGTCTTTTCCTGAATGTTGATTTAGGCTGTAGGGTGGGAAGATAGCTGGTTTAAGGAGTAAGTTTTTACTCTGTTCTTTCTTTTCTTTTTCAACCAATGCTCATAATCAAGAATATTTGCATGCACAAAGTTACCTTTATGTTCAAAGACTTCTTCAGTGTCACCAATACCACAGATGAACTGGTTTACAACCAGAATAAACCTTAATTCACCTATTCTTTGCCATATGGATTAAGACAGCTATCTAGAAGCAATAGGAAAAATTGTTTTGCAGGCTAGAAGCACAAAATATCAGAGGCACATCACTGCTTGTGCCACAACCTTCCTTCATGAGCTTCGGCAAGCTCATTTCTTTGTCTAAACAGATCCTAAACTCCCCTGTATTTGCTGGACCCTGAACTGTTTATTGCATCATGACTTTGTGCCTGTGGTGTGTGGTGAAATCCTGAAGCAGTTTCAGACAACAGAAGATTCTGACCCATGGGTGGAATTTCACCCCAAGGCATCTTTACTCTCTCACTCATATGTGATGGTTTCTACTGACTTAAAAGATATTACTCATGTGAGGAAAATCATACGAATGCCTGTCTATGATGTGAGCTGTTGGAGTTTGAGATTTTGTCTAGAAAATGAAGTTTTTCAGGAGTGTTCAGCATCTGGCTCCTCACTTGGAATCAGGTGTCTGAAGCAGGGAAAGGTATATCCAAGATAAGTTCTGCACACTTGAACGTCTGAACTTGTGGAGCTCTCCTGGCAGTTCTGGGCATAGTGATTCCGTGGATGTCAATGGGCTGTTCTGGAGAAAATCTGGAGATAAAAAGAAATAGTGACAGAAGCAGACCAAAAATCTGTGACAGTTGCAGAAAGTGAGGCTGGGCAGCAAGAGATCAAAAAAAAATGAGGGTATTTCCCATTCCCTGGCATTAGGAGAAGGACAAAAGGAAACAAGGAGCTTGGTCCATTGAGAAAGACCAACTGTGCAATGGTGTAGGAGACAAGGTGTGTAGCAAATCAGGCTGTGGGAGTTAGAGCAGTGAGTGAGTTTAAAAAAAAAGCATTTCAGGCAAGAAGGAAGAAGATCTCTGAAGAGGCTCAAGTAAGCTCTCCTGAAATGCATGGTTCTACTCTTACTCACTGCCCTGCTTCCTCTTTGCCCAATCCTGGTCTCTGCAATACCATGGTCTCTACATCCAGGGCTGCCCCTGGCTTTCTCAACTCCAAAAAGGCCTTCCCTGTGTGTTAGTATGAGGTGGAGCAGCACAGCAGTCCTTGTGGGATCCTTCTCTCTAAATGTCAGGAAGCTGTCACCAAGTGACATGGGAAAAATGCTGGATCCCTAGAAATCTATGGGGCCTGATGGGGTTCATCCCAGAATACTCAAAGACTTGTCACTACAAAACCTCTCAATGATTTTTGAGTGGTCTCGGGAATCAGGAGAGGTTCCAGCTGACTGGAAGCTGATGAACATTGTCCCAGTTTTCAAGAAGGGCAAGAAGGAGGACCCTGGAAATTACAGGCCTGTCAGTCTCACTTCAGTGCCTGGTAAAGTTATGGAGAAGATTGTTCTAGGAAGTACTGAAAAATACCTGAAAGATAAGGCATCATGAGAGGAAAGTCCTGCCTATCAAACCTGATTGCCTTTTATGACAATGTAACCCATCTAATTGATCAAAGGAAGCCATTGACATAATCTTTTTGGATTTCAGTAGAGCTTTTGGTACTGTCTCTCACAGGATCCTTCTGAACAAAATATCCAGCCCACAGCTGGATAAACACATCACATGCTGGATGACCAATTGGCTCATGTGTTGAGCACAGAGGGTAATAGTGACTGGGGTAACATCAGACTGGTGACCTGTCACTAGTGGAGTTCCACAGGGCTCCATCCTTGGCCCAGTGCTCTTCAACATCTTCATAAATGACTTGGACACAGGACTGGAAGGGATACTAAGCAAGTTTGCAGATGACACAAAACTCAGAGGAGCTGTTGGAGCAGGTGAGGAGCTGATGGCAGGGAGGCCCTGCAGAAAGACTCCACCAAATCAGAGGACTGGGCAATCACCAACCATATGCAGTTCAACAAGGGGAAGTGCCAAATTCTGCACGTGGGATGGGACAACCCTGGATGTTCGTACAGACTGCAGAATGAGATGCTGGAAAGCAGTGCCATGGAAAGGAACCTGGGGGTCCTGTTCAATGGCAAATTGAATATGAGTCAGTTCTAGGGGGCATCAGGCAAAGCATCTCCAGCCAGTCGAGGGAGGGGATTGTCCCGCTCTGCTCTGCACTGGTGTGACCTCACCTTGGATATTGTGTGCAGTTTTGGGCATTACAATATAAGAATGATATTAAGCTGTTAGAGAGTGTCCAAAGGAAGGCAAGAAAAATGGTGAAGGACCTTGAGGGCAAGACATATGAGGAGCTGCTGAGGTCACTTGGTCTGTTCAACCTGGAGGAGACTGAGGGGAGACCTCATTGCAGTTACAACTTCCTTGTGAGGGGAAGAGGAGGGGCAGGCACTGATCTCTTCTCTGTGGTGATCAGTGACAGGATCTGAAATTGTGCCAGAGGAGGTTTAGGTTGGATACTAGAAAAAGGTTTTCCCACAGAGGGTGATTGGACACTGGAACAGGCTCCCCAAGGAAGTGCTCGCAGCACCAAGCCTGACAGAGTTCAAGAAGTGTTTGGATGACATTCTCAGGTGTGATTCTTGGGGATGGTCTTGTGCAGGACTTAGCATTGGACTCAATGATCCTTGTGGATCCCTTCTAACTCAGCATGTTCTCTGATTCTGTGATATACATGCGATTTTTTCTGTTCAAAATGCATGTATTTGTGACACAGCTTTCCTTCCAGCCTTTAGAAAAATATTCTGGGTTTTTTCAGTAACAGGAAGGGTATGTTATCCCCTGTCCATAAAAAGAAAAGTTTAGAGATCAAAGCCTGTTGCAATAGAATTGAAGAAGTGTCTCTTTTGGAAGCAGTGAGATTTCTTGCTTTCCAAGTGCCCTCTCTTTGCAGACCCTGGGAGATGCTGTTCCCTCGAGGCGCCTGAGTTTCCTCCTGGTTGTTCACTCCCAAAGGGAGTTAACATGCTTACAGGGCATGTAATCAGTGGAGCTGGGTAAAACAAGGAGTGACCCAATTTGCCTGTGCAGACACATAAGGCAGCTGCTGCCTTAATTACCTATTGGGTGTCTCAGATTAGGTGATGTGACAATTTCCCAGTGATAACAATTATCTTTCTAGGCTGCAATTCACTTTTTGGTGGGCTTATCAAGGCCTCCTAGATAAAATATGCATGAGCACATTTTGCCCATCCTCCACAGCCAGGCTTCTGGCAGGTTAGCAGGCACCTTGGCAGAGTTGGCAGCATTGGAAATGTTTTCCATCCTTGCTGCAGCAATGTGATGGTGGACAGCTGACTAGCAAGGGTCCATTAAACTTGTTCTTGGTACCATTTCCTTAATATCATTTCATCCATATTTTACTGGAAAATGGTACAAAACAAACATAGGACTAAGGCATAGCCTT
This sequence comes from Calyptomena viridis, assembly GCA_013390005.1. Lineage (NCBI taxonomy): Eukaryota > Metazoa > Chordata > Aves > Passeriformes > Eurylaimidae > Calyptomena > Calyptomena viridis. The sequence goes on along the minus strand of WEIV01021677.1, from coordinate 95,524 downwards.
TAAGAAAATGCAGGCAGACAAGATTATGAATGCTGCTTTTTTTTTTTTTTATTTTGTCTCATTCCTGAAGCTGCTTTCAGCAATTACTGTAAGAAAAAGGTTATTAGTTTTAGTAGTATTACAGCAGCATTCAGCTAACGATTTTTAGAAAATGGTTGCAGAAATATCTGTTTGTGTGCGTGTATGAGAAAGAGAAATATGACATTTATATGAAACATTTTGTCTGTAGCTGTAGCCACTTAATGTCAGAAAACTGTTTGTAAACTCAGTTGTACTCAGTGTTAACATTGATTCCTTGGCTGAATTATTTTGCAATAGGATGAACCCACTAATTGTGCATCTAAATAAAATTGAATTTTAAAGAATTGAATGACTTTTATTTTACCTTGGATGGTAATTTATTGACACAAATAGAAGTCCTTAATTAAATTTGGCATAGCCAGGTCTGCCAAGGACACATTAAACCCTTTTGCCATGCTATTTTACTAGGTTTTTTATATTTTAGACCATCCTGATATTCCTAGATTAAATTGTGTTTATTACAGCTGTACAGACAGTCAATTATTTTGACTATGCGGTTCCTAAAGATCCCACATGGATTTAGCATAGGTCTTCTGTGAAGAAGGCCTATTAATTTATAATTTCTCATTAAATACATCAGAGATTGAAATCTACTGTTGCTGTTCTGGAAATAGGTATCCTAACTCAGGAGTACCAAGCCTGCAATTTGTAAAAATGGAAGGAAAGCAAGGAGGACAGACTTAATATTTATCACCATCTCTCAAGAGTTCAGATCTCAACAAAGCTGGGAAAGTTTAGTAGATAAAAAAAATAAAGTGCAACGTCACCAATGCTCTTAGGGAAACTGACAACTCAGAGTGTCACCTACACCTCTATAGAGATCACCTCACCTAGAGAAGAAGCCAAGGAGGTGGTCCAGTCTTCTGCAGCAGAGCAGAGTGATAATCCTGGTTGGTCACTGTGATCTTCTTAGTGGAGTGGGATGGAAGCTTGAACCAGAAAGGAAAAAAAGGTCCATGAGTCAGTTTACATGTCACTGTCACCAAACAAGCAGATGTCTTCTTGCTCACTAATAGGCCTGTAGATCAGGGATGGTGGAAAAAGAGCTTTTACATCGACTGCTTTGTTTCATATTTGGGACAAAAGGACAGGGCTTAAATTCTGATCTTGTTTTTGTGGTTCACTCAAAATAATGACACATTTTTTAGTTGATTCCTACATTCACATTATGTTTAGATCTTTTATTCTTGTACTATAAAAGTACTCATTGGTACTACATTCAGATACATACATTCAGAATAAACACACAGAGAAAAATTGCAGCTAAAACCATTCAATAAATAAAGATACATGCAATATCGGAGTAGACATATCAGACTTCAGTTAAGGTTTCCTTCTTCCTAATTTTGCAAACATATTGGTAAATCATTTCAAAACAACAAGATACCTGATTTTGTCTATTTGTGGAGGGAACACAACAAAAAAACAACAAACCCCCCCACAACATCAACAACAACAAAACTCAAAAAAACAAACATAAATTCCCCCCAAAAGCAAAGAGTGACTTTGCTGCAGCTTGGCTCAGGGAATGGCTTATTTGGTTTGTAGGATATTGCCCAAGCAGGCTAGAAGGCTTGGAAACCTTCCCTGGGTTAAATAGAGTGGTAGAATTTGAGACTATACTGAAAAGTGTAGATTTATTTACATAAGCAGCTTAGGGTGTTTAGGGGTCACTGGTTACTGTCATCTCCTGCTGAAAACATCCCCCTCTTGCTTTCTCCCAGTGTATAACTTCATTTTGAAGCATTTCTACCCCCCTTCACTGGCTTTCCTTTAGTAATACAGCAGGCAGAAACCATCAAGCAGCTCAAACCAACCTCCTTAGGTTTTCAGAATACAGCTGTTAGCCAAGGAAAAGCACAACTTCTCCCATCCTTTACCCATCTGGTGCCTGCTCTGCAGGGGTGATGACTGTCAGTGCATAGGCTGACAGGGTACTAAGAGGGTGGCTTTCTTTATGAGGAAGGAATTCATATTTGTATGACTTTAAGAAGTTTTATCCCCTTCATTTCTGCTGTGTTTTGAAATGGGCTATGTACCTGCATTTGGCAACAGAGATGAGGGAGGAGGCAGGGGTGAGGAATGAAACCATAAACAAGCCGGTCCGAGACAACCCCTTGTTGTGAGCTTTCCTAGTTTGACACATGCTCACATATTTTAGAATACAGCCCACTGAAGTTGATTGCTTTGGCTGCTCTTGCTCCTGGTTCTTGGCTCCTGTCCTGGCTTCTGGAGTACTGGGAAGAGTCCACCTCCTGCCAAGTTCCCAGGCACAGCACTGGGGAGCTCACCAGCATCGTCTGTCCTCTGCAAAGCTAGTCCTCTGCTGGACACACAGAGAGAGTTGGGTCTCAGATGAGGTGGCACGGCTGCCAACTCTCACTGTTGGTTCAAGGTATTGAATGGCACAAAATGGATGTGGAAAGCCAAGGCTGATGCTCGATCTACTGTTTTTAAAAAAGGAACAATTTAAAAATTTAATATAAAGGGGTGGGGAGAGAAGCCAAGCCAAAACACATTCTTTCCCAAACAGGTATAGCATGAAGTTCTGGAAAATTTCTAAAGATGTCTATAACAATTAGAAAAGAAAATTTTTAAGTGTCTGCTGGCACTCAGTGGGTGAGTAGCAGCTGTTGTCTACTTGTTGGCCTTTTCTCTCTTTAAGATCTGTCTTCTCACCTGATTCTCCCTGTGGCCTGTTAGCTCTGAAATTTACTGTTGTCATTCAGGTCCAACTACTGTTCTGCATCTTGTGTGGGACACTGCAGTTTGAGCAGAGCACAGGATGACTGAAGAAAGTCCAGGAGCCCACAACGAGAGAAGTCTTCTGAAGAAATACTGAACTAACTTGAACTGAATGGGATATATGATAATTACCTTCAAGAATGTAAGAAGCTACTGTGAGAGAGAAAGGAAATACAGTCACAGAACCACAGAATTGATAAGATTGGCAGGGACCTCTGAAGATCTTCTAATCCAAGTACCTGTTACGAGTAGAGTCAGCTAAATCAGGTTGCTCAAGGCCATGTACTGTTACATTTCAAATATCTACAAAGACAGACACTACAACCTCTCAGGCAAACCTGTGCCAGTGTTCAATCACCCTAAGAAAGGCTTTGTTCCTATATTTAAAGGGAATTTCATGTATCTCATTTTGTTCACATTTCTTCTTGTCCAGTCATGACAGAGCATGACAGGGCAAGACAGAGAAGAGTCTGGCTCTGTCTTCTGTATTCCCCCCCATCAGGTTTTTATACACATGGAGAAGATCCCTCTGAGCTTTTCCTTCTCCAGGTTGAATAAACCCATTTCTCTCAGCCTGTCCTTGTATGTCAGATGCTCCCATCCTTTAATCATCTTTGTGGCCCATCACTGGACTTGCTCTGGGATGTACACATCTCTTTTTGTCTGGGAAGCCCAGGCATGGACAGGGCACTCCAGATATGACTCACCAGGTCTGAGAAGAGATGAAGGATCACCTTCCTTGACCTGTTGCCATTGATTTTCCAAATGCAGACCACAAGGATTTGGGCTTTTGCCTTTCGGCTTTCTTTTATATGAAGTCACATTGCTAACCCAAGGTCAACTTGGTGTCCACCAGAATCCCCAGGTCCTTTTCTGCAAAGCTGCTTTCCATCCAGTCATCCTCCAGCCTCGTGGGACATGGGGTTATTGCTTCCCAGGGGCAGGATTTTGCTCTTCCTTGTGTTGAACTTCTTGAGACTCCCATCAGCCCATTTCTCCAGCCTGCTGCATTTCCTCCGGATGCCTCCACAACCCACTGGTGCATCAGCTGTTTCCTTAAATTTTGTGTCATCTGCAGATTTGCTGAGGATACACTCACTCAGTCGCAGCACTGAGGTGATTAATGAAGATGTTAAGGAGTACAGACCCTTGTATCTGCCCCTGGGGCTCACTGCTGCTGACTGGCCACCAGTTGTACTTCATGCCAGTGATTGCAATCCTTTCAGCCTGACAGTTCAGCCAGTTTTCGGTTCATCTCATTGTCCACTTCTCCAGCCTGTACTTTATCAGTTGTTCTTCATATAATCTATTTGTCAGCTCTGTAATGGATAGGACAAGAAGTCAAATTGCAACAAGAGATATTAATGCTAGACAAAATAAAAGAGCTTTCCGATGTTTGCGACAGTGGAGCACTGGTATAGGTTTTGTGAAGAAACGGTAACTGGAATAAATGATCCATTAAGGTTGTCTCCAGACTTTTTTTCTTTGATCCTTAATAACATTTTCAGAAACATCAACTCTCTGTATTCCTCCCTCAGAATGAGCTAAAGTGGAACTTGATTAGCTGAATGTTTCCAAGGACTGCTCAGGATGTGGGAGAGGGGTAAGAAATGGGAGAACAGTTTCAGTTTAGTGCACCTTAGATTACTTCAGCCTACACTGACATCACTTGGACCTCTGGAGCTCAGGCTTAGACCTTAGGCTCTATGGGAGAATTTTTTTGTCAGATATGAAATATTCTCATATGTTTTAAGCATCTTACCTTAACTAAGATTAGCTACTAGTGGCTAATTCGGCATATTAACCATTGTTGTTTATTTGATAGATTAAATAAATTCACATTAGTTTAAAAGAGAAGAACATATAAACTACCATAATGGCTATCCTCCTGTGGAGAAGGGTAGAGGCTGGAGAGGGGGAACAATATCCCTTTCTTTTTTCTTCACATGGATGCAGGAGTGCCAGTGTCTCTGGCCCAGATAGAGAAATGATTGTCAGCAGCAGGAGAAGCTGGAATGTTCAGATTGCCCTGCAGTCAAAGGATGTACTCCTGGTGTCTATAAATAGAAAACCTCTCTCTTTAGGAGCACTGCTGCAGCTGATCAGGTGGATATAAACAAACATGGAGCACAAGGGTGCAGCTGAATGTGATGAAGGCAAACATATCTTTACTCCAGTGAAGTCCAGTAGACTTCAGGCCACACCATCATGTGTGTCATTTACCTCTTCTCCAGGCTTGAAAGATAGGGTTCTCTTCTTCAGACTTAGTGGCTTTCCTAGACTGTGAATATGTCATGGTTCTGCACCAGCCTACTGGAAGATGGATCCACATAGCCAGTATCTCTTGCTTGCTTTGCAATAGCTTCCCTTGAGCTGCATGTTTCATATGACTCCCCTGTGCTCACTTTCTTATTCCTCTAAACCTTTGTGTAGGACCAGGAATAAGATAAGCAAAGTGCAGAGCTGCCTCCCCTCTCTGATTCCTGCCTGAGGTAAATGGGCATCTGGGCAGCCTCTGATCAGGCCAACAAGTTGGGAAAAGAGGCAGGAGAACACACTATCCTATTAAAAACCGTAGATAAATACATTGTCTGGTTTGTTATGCAGTTTGGTTTTAGAAGGGGAAACACGTGTGATGATTGGGCGGGCACTGATGGGGTGGTGGCACAGGAGCAGATGGCACAGGATGAGGTTTTCTTAGCTCTGATCCAGAGTTTTAGTGTAAATGGGGACTTACAGGTTCAGGGCTTTGGTTCTGCATGTGAGAGAAAGGGATGGCAGACTTCATTAAGGGAGTCTGAATCAGAAGTGATTCATAGCTTCTGAGGTACTCAGATACTTCATGTGAGTGCCATAAAGTGACTTGAAAAGCAACAAATGTGAAATATGAAACTGGATGAAAGGAAAAGAACAACATAGTGACCCACCCCGTTTTTAAGGACAGAAGAGACCATTGTGGCAATTCAGTAAGACTTCACCCATAGTCAGACCTTAGGACTTCACAGAACTAAGTTCCTACTTCAGAGCAAGAGCTGTGTTTGAACTAGAGCACATATTTCAAGAGAAACAGACCAATTTGATCTTAGATGGAGAGTGGAATAGGTGAATCCACCATTGCCCTTGGTAAGTTGTTCCTTCTCTATTAAATATACATTACTTGTTCTTATTTGTCTTTGTATGGCTCAAAACATGCCTTATTTTATGTTGATACGCTGCTTAGAGGGGCATGTTGTTTTTCTAAATCTGTCCCCTGGGCACGGAACTCTGAGCAGCACTATAGGTCCTGCATAGATTTTTAATTTATTAAATCAACTCACTCTCTTGAGCCCTAAAGCCGTGGGTTAACCGGGAGATCCATGAGTGCTCTGTAACTCCTGATTCTGGGTGAGTTCCCGGACTGTGACCTGGTTTTGCCTGGAGGTGCTCACAGCTTGCCCCTGTCACCACTCACTGTGCTTTGCTTCTGTACCAGAAAAGCCCAGGTGAACTGACTGGGAATAAAGCCTGTACATCTGCTCCTCAAGGGAGATAGGAAGGGGATGAGGACCCTACTAGTGGCTAAAGGATGTGTACCCAGCGGGGCTAGGTGGATGCACAGAATATCCCACACTAACAAATGCTCAGCAACCTGTGAACAATTTCTCAGGCTCACTGCTGAACCCTCTCTAGGATTTCAGCCTTCCCCTGTGAATCCCATCTCCAGATGCACTGTCCCAAGGCTGGTCATGCTGGTGCCAAGCACAGCAGTAATGAAACCTTCTGAGGTAAAACGACAACAAAATGTTCTGCAGTTTTCTCTCCAGATTTGATTTTGATTTCATCTGAATGGTTCTATGCCTAATTGCTTGACTGTAGTGAAAACTTAATGTGTTGATCTTCCAAGGGCTACAGAGCAGCACTTGGAGAACAATCAGTCAGATGTTTTGTCACATCCCAGGCAGCCCTAACAGCATTTGCCTGAAATGAAATGTAACATCTTTACACTGCAGGCAATATTTTTGCTGATAATGCTTCTGCATATCTTGCTAAATAAAAATAGATCCCTCCTTTTTCAGTTTAGACATCAGTTAAAAGCAAAACCAAATCCCCACTTGCATTAAGATGACATAGTACCAAATTGGAAGATGAAGTTGTCCTCCACATTTGACTGCGGTCACATCAGGTCCCAGACTTGATCCTGAGCCATTTGGTAATTGCTGCGGGTTTGCAATCAAGTATTGCAAAGCTAATTTAGTTTGGAAGGAGCTGTTGGAACATGGATTCCTCCTTGGAAATCACATAGCTTCTCTGTTAATGGATACTGCAGATTGCTAAGCTGCTCCAGTCTGCTTTGCCACAGGATAAATTCACATAGTGTCCTGCCTTCTAAAGACTTCTGGCACCCCAGGGTGTTCAGTAGCTTTGGAGAATGCTGCAAGCTCAGGAAAGCTCTGAGGCCATCTGTCCTTAATACTGGACTCAAGGGCTATAGAGATACTGAACCTGTAGACATGATGGTCAAGCACCCCAGAGCACCTGGGCCCCCCATATCAGAACATGCCAGCAATTTGCCTGCCAGCATGTGGGAACTGCTTTGCCAGGCAGTTGTGGGGCACATGGTGTGGGGGCTACGGGTTAGGTTTTTCTTTCCTGCAGCTGCCAAAGCCCAAACTGCAGCCCTCCTCTGCACCCCAAACCACTGCCAAACACACTAAGAAAAAAGCAGAAAGGTAGAAAGTAAATGCAGAGTGCGTTCAGGGCAAAGTGGGATATTGAGATTACTGAAAGCCTGTGTGTGTCCTTTTGAATGCAGCAGTAGCAACATCACAAAGCATTCCTGGACCTGCTGTACCAGCCTCCTTGGGGGCCTTTGTCCTAGACACAGGTCTGTCACGGGTATTAGAAACATCAGGCTAAAAAAATGTGATGGAAGGATAGGCACTGATGTGTCATCATCTTCTGCTGTTATAACCAGTGCTTTTATGATCTTCATTACTCTGATGCCCCATTTGACTCAGTCTTTTAAGGTACTTGTCCTCACAACACCCTGGTGAGGGAAGGGAAGGGCTGCAGTTGGGCACAGACACCATGTCTGTGTTAATAATAGTAACAAGCTTTCCCAGAGCTGTCTGGTGCCCCCAAAGCCAGAAGCACCATGTGGGATGTGATGGCTTACAGGATCACCCCTGGATGGGACCACAATTTAGTAGGCACAGGCTGTGGCATGAACTGTATCCAAGGTGGAGACCACATGCCTCTTGCACATCCCCCAGTCCCCTCTGCCCTGTCCAATGTTTGATGCACCAAGACATGCTCTAGCTCTGAAATTGGGGTCTGCAGGCTTCACTCCCAAGTCAGCAATTTCTGGTTAAGCGGGTGCTGCTTCTGCTTTTGCAAACTGTAGAAGATGATACCTTGATGCTTTTGCTACTTCCCCAGGCCCAGGACGAAGGGGACAGCTGCCTTCTTTGGGCTGGAGCCAGCGAAGCATGGCTGGCCATGTCAGATCAATCCCATCCCAGCAGAGAGGAAATGCCACCTCTGGAGACTACCAGTCTCTGTCCCCTTCTGGTCAGCATGGGATCAGCAGGTAGCTTGGATTGGGGTGGGGGGTGGAGGCTGTCAGACAAACTGCCAACCTCACAACTGCTCTGTGGGGCATCCTCACAGAATACATCCTCTCCTTACCTGACCATGACCACCTCAGACTCATACCTTCTACAGGGCTCTGGATTTTCTTCCTCTTCCCTCAGTACCACTTAAATGGTGTCAGGATGAGATTGGGATGGAGCCACACTGTCTTTCCCAGAATGGATCACTGTGTTCTCGATGTTTGCTGCCTGTGCTCTACAAGCAGAGCACGTAGTGCCCACTGCTGCTCTCAGCACCCAGCCAGCCAGCAGAGGATGCTTTCAGAGGAGCATGGATTGCTCTGTACAAGGCTGCTGACTGAACACCCTGAAGAGTGCTGGGCTGCCCTGCTCCTTACTGGCTGCCTGTGTTGGTAGGCTATTGCCTGAAGGGTAAAGTGTATCTCCTTTGCATGGCCTTAAACATCATGCACTAGGAGAAACCCAGTGTCCCAAGTGTTGCAACTAAGGATGAAGCTGACTTCAGAGTAATTTGAGGACTAGTGTGAGAGGGCTGCATGAGGAGAAGTTCTGCTGGAGGATGGTGCAGGAGGACATACCAAAGTGGCACTCTGTTGCTTCCCACATTGTCCGGCCCATGCCATGCTCAGGTAGTGTTCAGGAATTGCTGAATTGAGTGCTACCTGACACTAGCCAAGAGCATGATGGATGTAATTCAATAGTAGAGAAAACTGTGCTCCAGATCCTAGGCACACACCCTTATGTCATTTAAGATTCTTGGGCATATATTGCTTTCCCTCCCACTGATCTCAGATTCATCCAGACACTCTAGGTAAGCACACAAATATTTTTGTAGACCTTGCCTCAACCATGTGGCCCATCATCATTTAGGAATTCTATGACAGAAGAGGAAACTTACCCCATGTCAGTCTGGCTGCTGTGCTTGGGCTGCTCACGTGGGTAAAGTGAGGTACCAGAAACAGGCAAGGTGAGACCCGTACTCATCATGCAGCCTCCTCAGGGCAAGGATCTGTCTTTTCTTCATTTGTCTGCAAAGCACATAGCTGTGGCCTTGTGTAAATAATGCATAACATGCACAGTCATATTTTCTACACATCCCTACCCGCACAGATGGCTTCAATGGGAAAATGTCATTGCTGATCATTAAAAGGCAACAAACTCCTCAACTACCAAAATAAATAAGTGGTATATTGCTGGCTTTTACAGTGAGTAGGATCTTACATGGGGGGTTTTCCCCCCAATCTATGCACCTTCAGCAAATTGATTTGATAAAACCCAGTTCCAGACATCACCTTATTTCAAGTTCAGTTACCTAGGAAACTGCAGTGTACTGCTGGGACGAGCTGCCCGCTCCTGCTTCTGTTGGAGCTATTACACACATCAGCTCTTCCTTCAGGAAGAGCAGAATGCTGCTGATGCCAACTTCTAGCCTTTTTTATGCAGATACGGGCTGTGCATGCGTGCGAAGAGAGACACACAGCTACCAGTGCCCGTGGGAGGGAGACACGCATACTACCCACGCCTAGGTCTGCGTACTAAAAGTTGCTCATTTAACTATGAGACAACATGTAGATGTTGTGGCTATTCATAGCATGTGAGTGTGTAGTTGTGTGCACTGGGTGCATGTACATATGTGTGTGTACACACAATCCTACGCAGAATGGCTGGTGTGTTTGTGTGTGCTCACACGTGTGGGTGCTGCTTCTCATGAAATGACTGATGTTGTCAGGGCTTACACAAAATGGTAATTTGAGGATCTGAGGTAACATGGTCTGGATTTTTTTTTTCAGACAACTCATTTGTGGAAGGCAAGTTCACCTGTTCTGGGGCAACAAAGTCTTTGCACTCTCTACTCTGCAGCTTCTGAGAAATGAGGCACTTGAAGAGCAGCTCTAGCACATTGCAGTCGTGCTTGCAAGGTAGTTGCATAATAAGGAGCCCAGGCACCACAGTTACTGTGGGGAACTCTCGATTTTTACCAGAGTAGCAGAATGTGTCCACAATGACAGCATGTCTCAGGTGTGAGATACTAGCTGCAGAGTGGCCTTGGGACACGGGAAGCTCAGATGCTGGGCTGAAGGTGGAAGGGTGTAAATGTACAGCTGGAGTGGAGAATCCCACTTCTTTCTTTGCACCAGGGCCCAGGAGCTACGTCTCACCATGAGGATGTGAACAAATAAATAGTCAACTCATCTACTCTTGTTTAGCACATGTAATGCTGACTAGATCTAGTTCTTATTTAGTAAACAGCCCTGTCAATGAGAAACACCCTATTCCCCATGCTGTCATTCACCAATTTTCCAGAGACAGTAGACGGTTTTAATGTTTTCTTTTACAGGAATATGGAGCCCAATATGCATCTCACAGATGGGAAAATAAAATCTGCTGTGCATATCTCTCTGATTAGTTTACTCTGTGCCATAACTCATGTAGCCATCTGCAAGTGTCAGCAGTCCTTTACACTGTCTTTCACCAACTACAAATATTGTGGCTGCTCTGGCAGCAAGGAAAAATATCTTGAGGAAGTGGAAATGGTTGAAGGGACTGCCCTGAGGTGCCATGGTAGGAGATCTGTTGTCTGAAGAACAAAGTCTATCTTGATGGGCTTTGAGGCCCAATATACATCTCACGTTGTTTACCAGAGAAGATCACCATTTGCTATCCTCTAGGGGAACTCAGTGAGGAACAGGGGTGACAAACTCACAAGAACAGGAGGTGAAATCTTTCCATCCTTCTCCCCACCTCCAGAACCTGCATCTCTGAGGTAAGGAATAACAGAATAACTAGTGTATGAGCTAGAGCAGTGGCCTGCAAACACTCACCTATAGGAAGCAGGGCTGTGTCTGGCTTTTCTTCCAAACTCTACCTGTCCTTCTGACCTGTCTACCTAGAGACTCAGCTCACCATCAGAGATGTCAGTGTAGCGAGCATCAAAACTGTTGAACCATGCTAGACAAAAAATTACCAATGAACTCTAACTGTCCAGCAGGAAGAACCCAAGCATCATGAGTCATGCCTTGTAGAATACTTACATTTGATCCATGTATACAAGGTGTACATAGTACACTTTCTAATCCATTGTATTGTGTTCTCACCAACTGACTACAAAACATGATTTTCATCAGCAACTATCCTGACAGCCATTTGTCTGGTGCGTGCTTGCCATGTCAAAGCTATTAGGGTTTGAAAGAAACCTGTTGACCTATTTGTGTATATCTAGACAGACAACTAGACAGATGGTCAGGTAGATACTTGAAAGTCCAGCTCAGTGACAGAGAAACCTTTATTTTCATCAACCTGTCAGCACTGTCATTGTTGACATTTACTTGGTATTACTCAGTTTCATAAAGAGCCCTGTAGTTCGTAGAGTCATATCACAGAGTCAAAGAGTGGTTGGAGTTGGAAGAGACCTTAAAGATCATCTGGTTCCAATCCCTTTGTCATGGGCAAGGACACCTTCCACTAAATCAGGTTGCTCAAAGCCCCATCCAACCTGGACTTGTACAGTTCCTAGCGATATGGCATAAATAGCTTTTCTGGACAATCTGTTCCAGTGCCTCATGACCCTTTTTCATTGTTGCTTATAATTTTTATAACAAATTTAGCCCATGTATAGGATGCATACTGCATATGTCTATGTGTGTATACATACAAATATACATACAATGATATATATATATTTATACCCATACATATATACTCTGAAGGACCCCTATTTATGATTCAAACTCATAAACGACTAATGTGGAAATGATAGGCACAAGTTTTCTTTCATCCACTACCTCCAGGATGCAGTAGGGCATTTTTAACAGCACTGAATGAAAACGAGAGAGTGAGCAACAGCCTACCCAGATCAAAATCTCTGCAATGCATCTTTCACTTCCTGGGGCAATGATTCATGCAGCTGGGGACCTACTTTTATGAATAGATGTTCAGAGAAGGGATTTGGCTGTAGCAATTCTATCAGTGCCTGGGACTCTTTCCTGTAAAGTGTTATATGTGTCAGACATTTCAACTGAGTTTATATGTTGTTCTGCATAGCAGCATTTCCAGAAAGGTTCGCTTTCCTGGCTACCTGTAAGTCACTGATCTTTGATTGTTGCATACCTGTATCCTAAAGGATCTTATAGGGGGCTTTTTGGATGTATTTCTCTTTTGAAATATTGTAAATGATGAATAGAGAAGCTTTGGCAACAACCAAAATTGTGATAATTGTCTGAGCTGTAAAAGCTTCTGGGGCCTCACAGAGATAGTGGCAGCAGAAGCATCTGTGCCTGTGTTATCCTGCTTTCCCAACACCCCCAGAGCTTAACTGCTTTTTTTGACAACATTACAAAAGCAGTGTGGAAGCGGAAAGAAACACAGTTAGGGAGAGTAAAGCATTTACTTATTTATAGAACTGACACAAGATATAGATGGTGCTAAAAAAACCAGAGGACTGGCCAGAGGGCTGTAACATCTAGGAACACTTTTTCCTCTGTAGCTTATATTTTTCATAACCTGTGCCATATATGTCATCCTGCACATCTCCTCTGTCAGTAAACCTATGCAGGTAATAGAAAAAGGCCCCAAAATACAGTAGCTCCTTCATCCCAGATCCACATACCCACTGCCTTTTCTTCGAAGAACCAAGACCACAAGGGGAAAGCAGAGATTTCACCCCTTCCCCTGTTTCTGGGGTCAGAGTTGGCTCCTTGAGTTCCTAAAGTGATAGTTAGAAACATCCAGGAGAATACTGAATAATCTTCCATTTGTTGTTTTGTCATGTGTGCTGCATATTTTATTTTCCATCAAAGAAACATTGAATAATGGTGTATATGGACAACACTTTTTCTTGAAAATATAGCGTGCCACCATGTAAATGAAGCCTATATTTTAACATGAAGATATTTTCTAAGTTTTCCTCAATTTTTTGAACTTTTGATTGCTTGAATGTTCAATCTTATAATTTTTTTAATTTGAAGAGGTGTTTGACTGTAGTAATGCTGAGGTGGCAGCAAGAATGATCAATTGACACAGGTTATCATCAGTGGTGCTGTGCCACTAAGATAATAGAAAGCTTGTGTAGTGGGAGGTAATAAAAGCTGGCAATAAAAACAAAGCTCATTTCAAGTCAAATTATCACCGAACTGTTTTGAGTAAATCCGCTTGCAAGAGTAGGATAAATAAACCAATTTCCTGTCTTGTAGGGAATGTCTTCTAGAGAAAGTCTTCTCTAGATGAAGCCAGCAAATTTCAGCGCTGATAACTTTCTTATTCCTAAAACCAATTATTTTCAAACATGTCATCTATGCTAGCTCTCAGTGAGGATTAACTACATGACAGGCTTGAACTTTTAAAAGCAAGTGGTTTTTAAATTACGAAAGAGCAGGCGAAAAAGGTGAGACTAATTTTTACTGTACAGAAACATGTAAAGTTTTGGAGTGCATCTTCATTCATAGTCTTCTTGCCATAATTGTAATGAGAATTATTCTCTTTCTTTTCTTTTTTTTGACTCCTTGAAAAAAAGTACTTTGTGATTGGATGGTGTAGACTAATTTTTAGTGAACCATTTATCATATGAATAGCTTGTTGTCAATGCAACTCCCCCATCTAGCCCATGAGCATTTTTCTTTTAATTGATTTGCAAGCATTTAAGTATATTTGTAGTCCAAACTGCATGGACCAACACTAGTTGAATGCTTATATTTGTGTTGTCTGGCTGGACAGGACTGGCACCAAGAGCTACGTGTCTTGTTTGACTCTTTGTGATAGTCAATTCAAAATCCAATTCCAGCAAATAATCATGGACATTATGTGAAAATACATTTCACTGTACTCTTCTAGAAGGATATTTCTGTATCTTTTTGGAGCATGAATCTCGTAATTCTCACACTCCCTAAATCCTCCTAGGTTAAGAGGCATGCTGCTGTTGCACTGCTTTTCTGCAGAGCAGAGGCTTTCATCCTCAGAACTGGCACAAATTGAACATTGTCATTGAATATTTGTGGGAACACTGCCTATACTTTTCTAACTGCATGTAGGTTTGCACCTGGTGTGAAATATTTTAACGCTAAAGCAAATACTTACAGATGTTGGAAGCTGGCTGCTATTCAGGATTTGATTTGCTCCAGTGAGTTCATCCCCAGTGAAATTTCCACTGATGGGATCTGTGTTATCAGGACATCAATTTCCCACATGGACCACCAAAACGATAGATCTTCAAAGACAAGAGAATAAAAGAGGTAAAAAATGTGCTCACCCAAGATAGAGAGAAGAATGTAGGGTTCCAGTGTGACATAGGTTGGCAGAGTTTCCATTAATACCTGTTGATCACCCTTTTTTTTTTGTATTTTGGTCTAAGTTCTAATTTGAGACTTCAGCAAACTCCTAGAAAGCCTGTGGAAAGCCAGTGGTGCCTGAACAGTGGCTTAGCTGGTGGCCAAGGACAGATGGCCCCATTTCCCACTGGTGTCACATATATATTCTCCTTTGGTTAGAGGTATTAATGAGGGAGATATTTCCTGGATGGAAAAGCATATCTGCACTGAGAAAATTTAATCCTGAAAACCAAAAGGGAAGACTAGAAAGATGATAAACATAAGTTTCAGGATTTAAACATCAGTAGAATAGGATGTGATCTGTAGGAGAGGCCGTCTGTTTTGTACCTGAGGTTTGGGGTTTTTTCCACAGAGGTGTCCAACCTGACCACTCTTGGCCATTTAGGCCACTGGCTTCAGTGCAGCAGCTGGAGCTGTTTCCCCAGGGCTTGAAGGTTCAGACAAAGCATCCAATGGAAGCAACTTAATGCCTATTATCAGGCATAAGGTGAACAATGGGAGCTGATCCTGTGAATTAATCCACAGTAACTGAGATAAATCACGTTAGTTTAAATGTCACTGAAGGAAATTTGGCTGACGTATGCAAACTCATTAAGCTACTTTGATTGTAGCACTCTAGGAAAAGGTGGTGATTTCAATAGACTGAAGTAGAATGGGGAGTCCTCACTGCATGAGACAAGAGGGAGAGCACCATACTCAGCTACTCAGGCCAAGAGCCAATAGGGAAATCCTGTCTTTCATGTGGAAAAAAACCTATGCAGTCTTTCTCTTTCTACATATACCTCTTCTTAGACAAAGCAATAAACAACAGTATGAGGCTTGAGGGACTAGGCTGGCACAGACTACAGGGACTAGGCTGGCACACCTCATCCTTCAGTTCCATTCCAAAAAGAAAAAAGGCATTTTCAGGTAGAGAGGGCTGAAATAACATCAGTCAAAGAAGGAGCAGGCAGGAAATGGTTTTTTATTCATAAAGGACAGTCATAAAACTATGTTCTCCATACTTGTTGAAGAAAATTAGAAATCTCCCAGAAACAGATTTTTCTTTTGCTAAAATATGCTTCTGGGTTTTTTGATTTTGTTTTAGTATTTGTTGTGATGTTGTTATTGTTTCATTGTTGTTGTTAATGAGGTAAGATATTTTGTATTGAGAGTAATGCCTTTTTTTAATGAGAAAATTTAGAAGAAAAAATTTCTCTTCCTTGCAAAACCAATTTTTGACTGAGTTCAAGCATAGACATGGATAAGGTATTCAAAATAGTCAGGGAGATTTTGATCCTGCCAACTGTCAAGCATACTGCCAGTAAAATCCTTTTAGCTTTATTCTGAATTTTTAGCACACCAATAGGTCTCCTAACCTTGTAAAGATGGCCTGAATGCTGCAAGTTAAGTATATGTTCACCATCTATTTGGTGGTAAGCCCAGGTTTTCGGGGTTGTAGAAGTGAACTGACAGTTCAGAAAATAAAATCTTTCTTCCTTGATTTTTTTTTATTCTTAGATGACAAGTGTACTGATGGCCAGTTTAATTTGATTTGACACAGATGGCCATTTCAGTTGGCAATCATCCACTAAAATACATGTCACCCTTGGCTAATGACTTATCCTCATCGATAATCTTGTGACACCTTTTCCACATTGTATATGACATGTGCCTGGGAACTTCCTGCAATAACCCCTTCACATTTATAAATCCCAGCCTGCCAAATGCCTGGCTCCAAAAAGTCATTTCTTCCTCACAAGTAGGCACCAGCTGCTGAGCGAGCTTCCTGTGGTGGTCCCTCCATCTTAGCCTTAGGGGCTGGTGGAAAGAGACATGGGAAATGCCATGGGAGGAGACATCTGCCCTCTGTTTCCATCTGTCACACCATGCCAGGCCACAGCCTGAAGGGCTGGAGCTGGTGGTGACCTGTCATTCCCTCAGCCTTCCCCTAGACCTGACATGGAGGGATGTTGCATTGCAGCACTGTAGATTGGGAAATGAGATCTCTTTGCACCTGTATTTTGTAAGGCATCTTGATGTTAATTATTAATGACCCGTAACAGTTCTAGGTCCTTATTTTCTGGGTGTCTATAGTGATTGTGAATCTATAGTTTTGTCCTCTAAGCTGCCTAGTCACTTCTGAGGTGAATGTTTACCCTTTCACATGCCTTAAAACCAGATCAAGAGTTCCCTATAATCCATGGTTGCCCAATCAAACTCAGGATTATATGACAAGCAGGATACCATCAGCTACTACAGAAGTAAGTGGTGAACAAGATGTTTGCAAGATAAAGTCTTTCATCTCCATGCAACATTTTTCAGTTACTATTTGAAAAATATTTTTCAGGCTGATCTTTCACTAGAATACTTCTACTCAGTTTACATTTGTTTCTGTCACAGGGCTATTTGCCCAATAAATTAAACAGTCAATAAATGCAGTGACCATAAATCTTCTCCGTCACTAATTGCCTTAAAAACCAGGAGACTGCTATTCTGCCTTCTTTGTTTGATTTGATAGTTGTAGCAGCAGCAGCTGATCTGGCTAATAATCCCAGGAGTCTGTCATCAACTAGGGGCAATTACAGTGTCATGGGATGGGAAAATAAGAAAATCAGGCATGTGCAGAGAGTAATTTTTCTTATGAGAAAACATATTAATACAAAACAATGAGAAGACATGGGACTTCCTAACCTGGATGTTACATACCTTTCTCTTGGCTGAGGTTGTTTTGCCACTGTGAAGAAATGCCCTCTGGGACCTGCCACTGTGTGACTGCTAACACTTGGCAGTCATTCCTCTGCATGAGTTGTGGGGAATCTCCATCACTGTGCAGCCATCTGAACCTTGTTTCTGGGAGATCCCAAGGGCCTTTGCAAGGCTTGTTTATTATTAGCTTCATTTGTCACTCTCATGACTGATTTTGAATATAAGGAAAGTGGAAGATATTAAAAAATTAATGTATTACTATCTAGGACACAGAGTCTAGTGTGGAGTAACTCATATCTCATCATCATCCTATTAAATAACAAGTATTAATTTACTTTTGCCAACCAGCTAGGAACAGCCAATCTAAATTTTAACATGTGGCAAAGAGCTGACTTCTGCTATATTAGAGATGTCATATGTGCATCCAGGATATTCTATAAAAAAAATTAGTGAGTTATTTTATTATAAATTTCCTTGTTGTTCCACTAAGGAAACATTTCCAGTTTGTAGTGACCTCTCGAACTGTTGATTCTAACAGTGCAGCCCAAAGCACGTGGATGCAGATGACCTAGAAGTCCTGCCAGCATTTCTATGGTGTGTATGCCTGTGTGAGAGGGAGTAGTATTTGGAAAAGGAACAAAATTGCACATCCCATCAAAGGGTATCTAGGGATGGAGCTGTGGGCTGATCTGTAAGCAAAGTCACTGTGGTTAAAGATGTGCTTGTTGAGATGTCCCATGTGACAGTACCAAATCCATTTCTACCCTCGTGTCCACCTCCTTGTTGAGCCGAAAAACTGTTTGTTAGACAGTGCTGGGATGTAAAACAGGGTGGTAATATCACACCTCCAAAGCTGGATGTCATCAGCCGAAGGTCCTGTGCACTCAGCACACATGAGGTACAGGAATGGATGTCAGGACCCGCAATGTGTGATGCTGGTGTTGATACCCCTGTCCACCCTCACCATCCCACTTCCCATCATGCTCACCATGCCCTGTTTTGCAGTGGCCACTTCCACTGATTTTCTGGCATTCAAGAGGGAATGGCGACAGAACTTCTGGGCCCACTATGCACTCAAGATTTTTTTTAAGGGGGATTATTACAAAAATAGAAGTCATTTAAAAACACAAACACATACAAAATCCCGTTTTGGAATAAAAAAGCACAGTAGAGCGTGACCTTTGCTGTGTCTTTTGCCATGATTCCTCACTAGAGCTTTATATGGTGTTTGTGGTCGTGCTGCTTTATTATTCCCATGGCTCTGTTTCTTCCTTCTAGGCATTACAAAGAGCAAGGCTAAGAAGCACAAATTTTAGCTAGAACTGGCTGACCTACCCTTTGCAAGCAGAAAGTGCATTCTTGGGTAATTCACAAACAGGAAAATGAGACAAGGTCAATAATCAACTCATTTATTGTGGCTTGACCCATATAAATAAGCCTACAGTTTGTTCCTGAGCTCTCAGGGCCAGAGTCCTTTCATACACCAGTGTTTGGGATTCGCAGACTGAGCAAAAATCAAGGTCCTTTCCTTCACAGAGCCTTCCAGACTCACCTTGCAGACTGGCAGTCTGATTTTTAGTGCATTGATGAATGAGTTAGGACACTGAGTCTCACTCTGAGCACAAGAAGTAAGACTTTCCATTCAAGTTTTCAGGCTACATCAGCAGTACAGAGATACCCAGAAGAGAAATCTGCTGCAGCACAAGGTTTTTTTGGGACAAGGGGAAGAAACTCCCAGCCACAATAGCAGAAGAACATATGGACATTATCTGTATAGGAGCATGGATTTTGCCATAGAGAATTCCCACATGGTTCAGAAAATAGTCCAGATGTGAATCAGCCCTCAGAAACCAGTCCATCCATAAAAATGGACACTCATGTCTCAAAAAAAAAAAAAAAAACAAGAGAGGCAAATAATTCATCTTGACTAGCATGAGGTTCCCTGTCTCCTTTTTTGAACAAAACAAAGCACAGAGGGAATAACCACTGTAAAATGCCAGGGATTTTGTACTGTTCACCCTGCTCTGCTGCAGCAGACCTTTTCCAGACCACGCAACCCATAGTATTTGTCCATCTGCATAAAGGATCTCACCTTTGCAACATTCTGCAGCTCTCACAGTAATACCAGTGGCTTCTCTGGCCTATCTCTGTGGAGAAGAAAATGACAAACACTGTGTGATGCCATCTGATGGCTCTAAAGGTACAAGGATAAGCCATGTGGCTTACTTAGAGGGGAAAGAGACAGGGAAATCTGGCTCTTGTAGATTTCCTCAGGGTGCCAAGTCACATACACACTTGATACGGAGAGTCTTCTTTTCCTGAAAATGCCAGTTTCATCTGGGTGCTTATCTGTCACTGGACATATGAGAGATTTGGTCCGGGACAATTTACTTCACATGAGTGAATATCTAACTGCCCATCTTCAGTCTGACTGATGAGAGCCCAGGCAACTTGGCAATCTTCCTCCTCCTACATCTGAGGGATGCCTGCTCTGCATGAGTGCTCCTGCCATTGACATGGATGCCAGCAAAACAGGCAGCACTCTGCAGTGAGTAACATCTGTAGGAGACAATCTATATGAGATTGAAAAGGTATTTTCCTCAATTTGTTCTGCAAGAACAATGCAAACAGTGTATCCCACCAAAACACTGGTTTGATTTCCTTTTTTTTCTTTTCTTCATTTCTTTTCTTCATTGATCAAGTGAAGAAAACAAACCCATTTCTTTCACAAAAGTCTCCATGATAAAATGCATTTCAGATCCCCTCCAGGAGATGACTGGATAGACGGTCCTCCCTTAGGTTCACTCAGTATATCCATTACATTGCTCTCATTAATCTAAGATAATGAATCATGTATCCCAGGACTTGCCTGCACTTGCAAGTTATCACTGATTAAGGTAAGGTGCAAATATAAAGTGTTATTGCCGTTTCTTAAAAGCAGCTCAAGGATTGAGTTAAGTAGGAACAATGCACTCTGACTTTGCAATAACAGCATCCACACAGGGTGTTAATCAGGAATAGATTATTGGAAACCACACAGAGGCATGACGTAGCTGAATCAGCCACACTCACTTGAATGTCTCCCAGAGGGCTCTGGCTGCCCTTGCCAGTGGTAGGAGAGCATTTCAGGCAAGCTAAGGCTCCTATGGATGATTTCAACTAATACTCTACTTGTTGAAGTCTGTACCATGGGAAGCAGCAGTTACCTTAAACCATTAATATTAGTCGAGCTATATGCTTTGCTAAACGATGGCTAAGAATACAGGCTGGTGTGTTTGCCTGTTGAGTGGCCAAGTAAATTAAAAGACACCTGACAAAATGTTCCAGCTGCAGATGGAAGCCCAGAGCTAGATGGAAGCCCAGAGCTAGATGAGAATTGTCCACAAGGGCCTGTGACAGGTGATGTTATTGCTGCTCTGCCAAGTTGACAGGCAACAAAGCTATGAAGGAACATCTAGTGGATTGCAAATGCTCTCTCCCCCTCTTTCAGTTTTGCAAATTTTATTGAGTGATGCTGCCCTTATTCTGTACTTGTCCCTGCTCAGTAGAAGTACTTGACAAGTCATCTGGGAGGATCTATCATTGCATAACCTCACACTCGATAGGCAAAGCAGTTCACCTCTTTTTGCCCCCTTCCTGCAGCCAAGGGCTCCACACATTCCTCAGGCATCCTTGAGCAAGGTATTCCTGGGGAAAAAAAAAAAAGCCTAAAAGCTCAGAATTTGGCTCTTCTTGATATTTTTTTTCATGCTTTTAGCCTAACCCAAAACACTTTAAAACAAATAACTACCATCATTGTAAAAAAAAGTTGTCAGGTAATTAGGTCTCTGGTCTCTTAATTTATATGCAGGAGTGGAAAAACACCCTACCCCTAACAGGACTAAAGCATCTGTGGGAACTATTCATGCTTTCAGGCTATCTCTGGCCACTTTGTTCCTAGGCCATCCCAGGTATCTACAGAGAAGATTATAGAGAGTTCTTGGTCAATGTTCAGAGTAAAGCAGGTGCTTCCAGAAGGCACCTGGCTGGGCTCTGTGCTTGCCAGGGACACACAGGCTCTTCCCACCCAGACCTGTGCCAGCTGTCCATGGGTCTGGGATTGCTCACATGCCAGCTCCTACCCCCCAGCACTGATGAGTCTTTCTTTCCCGTGTGCTGTGGGGTGGGATCCAGCATAGAAGCTGCTATCAGGGGGCAGCCAGCCCAAGGTAATTGTGTGAGAGTTGTTCCTGCCCTGCAGCTTACATGATGCATCTGTCACATCTATCACATGGGCTCAGCCTGTACTGAGCATGCAAGAGAGGGCACAGAAGAGGGGCTTCAGAGGAAGGTTGGCACAACAGTTTTGGCATGTGGAGTGACAAGACCAGGGAGAACATAAAGTTGTAGAGAAATATTTTGCAGCCCTGCACCTGAAATTTACTTGGGGACCCGCATTATCTAACATTGTTCTATCAGCTCATCTCAGGGGAGGTTCAGGACAAGCCCCCCCCCTGCTGAGGGGCTGTGTCGGAATTTGCCTGGAGATACAAGAGAATAAACATGACCTAAGGGAGTCTGGCTAAGTCTGTGAACAAATAGCTTCAGACAATACAAGTGCATACAACCAAGCCTGGCTTTCAAGGAGGACAGGTAAAGGTGATGGGATACGCAAAAAACCACCAAAAATGGCCTGTTTTCACACTTTTCTACACAACCATTAATTTTTGTTTTCTTTCAGAAATAACCTTCCCATCAATCCAACCCTGAGGCAGTTAAGACAGGAGACCCAAAGCTACAGCTATCCCATATCTGCACAGCAGGTTAAGAACAAAATGTTTCATTAGTGTCTTGGAGTCTCTAACTCAAGCTGTGCTTAAGCTTGAAGATCAACAGCCACGTTCCCAGTTGATAACACTGGGAACTGAAAGGATCTGGAACTTTTGAAAATCAAGTCCAGAGGCACTCAGAATTTCCATCAGTGCCACAGACCCAGGGAAACTTTCCGATGGTTGTATTTTGTATTTGGAGTTTTACTGACCTGGAAAATAAATCATGGAGCATATTCCGCATATTCCTCAGGCAGGTTCCACATGATCATCTCCATTACCAAATGCAATAGTCCTAGCTGCAGTCAGTGTGTTCTTCTGCTCTAAATTTGTCTTCCAGAGCTATATTTCTAAAAAAAATGAGACTTGAAACTCCACTTTTATGATCATGAAAAATTGTGTTTGCACTATACTCTTTAACAAGTGTATCCAGAATCTAAGCCCATTTTAGGAACATGTCAGAGGAAAAGAGCTAAAATGAGTTACCAAAGCTGCTGTCTGACCTTTAAACACATTTTTAAAGCTCTATGTAAGGGCTCCACAACCCCCAAGGAGTTTATTTTCTTGCTACCAAATGCAGAGTGCACTCACTTTTAACCAATTGGGGTCAATTTTGACCCCAGCTCCTCCAAACAAGGTGCTAAATTCCCATGGTAAAGCCAGTTGCTATTTACACAGAAAACTGGGGCAAAACTCTGTATGTCACCAAGCAGCTTTCCTGTACACTGAATAGAAATAGGCAGGGCAAGTCTTTTCCTTTTGACTGTGTTTCCTCCTATACCTTTATCCTCTGAAGCAGCTTCTGTAATTAATCTGAGACACAAAAGTTTCCTTGTCGTAGCATAAAAATACTAAAGTCCCACTGCCTTATAATCTGCTCCTTTTGCTGGGAGTCCATCAGTGCTCGATGTGGTGTCAGGAGACACTATCCCTGTTACAGTGTTTGACATTTGGACGTCTCAGCTGACCACAGTTATGGTTGTGAGGGAAATATAGTTTATAAAGCTGCTGAGGAAAGGTGTGCTGCAAAAAAGCCATAAAAAAGGAGCGTAGCCAGTTGAGGACACGGTGGATCTGAGAGGACTTTCTTTCTGCCCAGGCCAGGAGCTGAGAGGCCAACTACCTTTCCTCTTGGATTAGAGATGTTTCTCAGACCTTGTAGAGAATGGATGTCACCAGGAAAAAGAGAGACAGAGTCTGAGGGAGGATGTTTGTGTGTGGCTGGTGCCTAAAGTGACACTGTAGCAGCTTTTTTCTGGTGCCCGCTTGGCACATGAGAGATTGGAATATTTGCTAACATTGCATAAAAACAGGGAAGCTCTCAACCCTTGTCAACAGAGAACTGTTTCATAGTCAGTCCTGGCACAGGTTAGACTGCCCAGCAGTCCTTTACACACTTAGCAGGCTCTATGCAGATGTCTAGCACAGCTTCATGTCTTGGAAGTTCTTCTATCTCTCTGATTCCCAGTGCAAGAGTAACCCCATGTATTTGTTAGCAAGTCTTTGCCCCAGTAAGAGTTCAGAAAACCTGGTCAGCAAATATTTTTGTAAGTTCAGTATTGGTAATGATTGATGACCAAATAATGTTGTTTATTTAATAGAAAGAACATGCTCTGCAAAGAGGAAATATTTTAGAAGAACAAGTATTTCCTGAGGCTGTTCATTTATCACATTGGAATTCTAGAAAGCCACAAAAAAGGGCTGGAAAGGCCCACAAGAGATCTCAATGTCCATATGTGGTCTGTGACATTCCTGATAGATGTTTAGCCAACCTGTTCATAGACACCTCTAAAGCCGGAAAATTCAGTTTGAGTTTAGGAGAAAGATACCTTTAACAGTGAAGAGGAAAGTGCAGCACCAAAAAAGGTTGAGGAGGTATGGAATCACCCTTGCTAGTGATTTTTAAATCACTAGATATAAGCCTTTTTTCTCATAATTACATGGACACCTGTTGTGGAGGCACTGCATGGGATGTTTAGGCAGAGAATGTCTTGATATAAGGAGATTGAAATTTTGTTCAGATATGTTCCTTTTTAAGGGCTGTAGGTCCTCTTTTAGGTTACTCACCTTGTTGTTGAGTTCTCCAGACACTTCAGTGCAAATTACCTTTTGTTGCTGTCTTAGGCTTTTTTTTCCAAGAGAGCATCTCTGCAGATGTCTTGTTCTGTGCTCCAAGGAAGTTGAAACATAGAGATTCATGCAACCACCTGCACAAGCAGCAGTTTGCATAATACCTGTCCACTGTCACAGTACCTCATTGCCCACCGGGCACCCAGCTCAGGCCCCACTGTAATGATATGGTCTATCAAGTACATACATTTTGATTTTTTTACTTTGTGCTTTAACACAAAGAAAGTTGAGGCAGGTTGACAGACAACAAAGCATATGCTTTATTCACTGGTTTTGTAGCTGTTGGCATGCATCAAGCCCAAGGTTAAAAGGAAAAGTGTAGCCAGCCAAGACAGATGCAGTCAGGAGCCCTCAGGTGACCATCCTCTCCTGGGTGTCTGCTCCAGTGCCCCAGGGAAGCACAGTCATATCAACGACCATCCCCTAGCAAAATTACACCTTTCATTAAAGCCTGCTCAAGCTGCCTTTCAGTGATCTTTGTTTGATGTCAACACTGGCACTGACTGGATTATGCTTAATTAAGTACAAATGTTGCACGCTAATTGGCTGATAAGTCTTGTATCCATCTGTAATTAGGCAGCACTTATCCTATATTAAAATTACTATTATTTACTCATTATATATAATACCTGTTCTAATTGCAGTTGTCTGTATAGAAGGCACCAAGTGGAGAGGGTGTTGGAACTTCAGACTATGAATTTTAACTCAACAGCAGCATGATGAGACAGAGGAGGAGAGGACATGAGGATGGCTGAGGTGTAGGAAGCAAACCCTTTCCCAGGGAATATGACATAGCAAAGGCACCAGTGCAAGGCCATGAGGAAAACAGCACTTTGAAGACAGGTGCAAGGAGCTGCCACAGCAGCCCTGATGTAATTTTAAGTGAAAGGCTACAAGTAAAAAAACCCCCTAAAAACTGGAAAACCTTTAGCAATAAGCCACTACAACCACTTAAGCACTTTGCAACATTTGTATAACACAACTCCCTCTAAAGCTCATTAAAAACCCATAAAAACAGGCAGTGGTGTTTTGAGCATATCCTACACCCTAGGTACACACGTAGTTTCAAACTATCCCATACATTTGGCACACAGCAATTGATGGGAAGGTCTGAGCTTTTATTTCTGAGTTTCATTGTGTATATGATTTACCATAGGCAAGGAAGATTAAAGAGTAAGGAATGCCTAAATATAGAAAGAACAAAACGGAGCTCAAGAGCTGAATGCCAGTAATTGCATCAGGTGCAAAAATACAATTAGTGACATTATAATTACTGAAATTAAATATCAATTTATATGACTATGCACTATAATACTTTTGACAGCCTCAAACATTGTGTGATAGCAAATAAAAGCAGGATGACAGCTCTCTAATTTGTAAAGAAGTAGAACCATAAAATAATTAAAGCTCACTTAAAGAATTTTATTCCGTAAGGTACAAGGACAAGAAAAGTTTTAGTGCAAAGAGGATAAGTGCTAATAAATGCCCAGTAAATCCATGCATACATCTGCAGATATTAAGACACACAGCAGTTTTTCTAAAATACAAACCTAGTACATAAAATAACAAACCCTGCAGCAGCACCATGGAAAACTTTGGTCTGAAGGACAGAGCAGTAAGAAGACCATTCCCTTTGGGACAGGACCCAACTCACTTTAGATACTGCAGGCACACAGGTTGCATGCTAGTTGTGTCTGTGTCTTCCTCTAGTCCGTAGAGAGAAACAGGTACCAATGGAGACAATCCTTACCATATAGATATCCATTTAGCATGCTTGGTGGTGAGATGAGTCCAGGTGATTTCTCTCCCTTGCCAATTTTCATGAGAGAACTTACCATCTCCTGCAGAATATTTTCTCCAGCATGTCTCTCCAAGGTTGGCCCTTTAAGTGTACGAGAGCTCTACAGCCACAAGGCAGTTATTTTTTCCCTTCAAAACAGCTTCACTTTCCCACCTCCCCTCTTTCCTCCCAGTGTTTAGGTCCTTTTTGCAAGCAGGATGGCATTTTTTCCCCCTGTTGCTAGGTTGGTAGCCTAGTTTCCCAAGGGAAGGAAGCTTATGAGATCACACTGTCTTGTGCAAGTGCCAGTCGGTCCTCCTAAATAATTTTTTGAGCCTGTAAGCTGAGTTTGATCAAACTTGACAGGGGATAGAAGTCTTAAAGGTTTGAGCTGCCTACAAGTGCTGTGAAAATAGGCAGGCAGAGGAGAAAAAAATGCTGGGAATGCATCCACTGCAGAAATATAACTGTATTATTAGACACCAGAGAGTCCACATTGGAGACAGTCATTACCACTGAACTCCACGGGAGACACAATTTCACAGATTCAGTAGCTCATAAGACGACTTGATTAATATGAGCATGAGCAAAATGTTCTTCTCTCCCTCTTCTAGAGCACAAGTCTTCCAGTTACAGAGCAGCAGGGGGAGAGCTCAGAAACGACAGGCCGGCTGAGTGAGTTTAGAGCTAATTGCTGCTCCTTCTCACACCAGTACTCATGCAGAACTCTACTCGACTTCCCCGTGACTCCGGTGCCCCCATTTGCATGATCTAGTTCACACAAAGGATGAGATCAGAAACTTCAGAGCACGGACTGAAGTGAGCGGAGCAAGTCCTAAATTGCCGTGAGCTGGCACAGCTCTGCTGGGGTGGGTGAAGCTGTGTTATAATGGGCCATCATTTCTAAGTGCAGCTCCGTGACGAAGCGTCCAGCTCGCTCTTCCTTGCGTTTATCTGTATTACAGTTGCTAATGGCAATTCATTTAACATGAGCATGAGTTGGAACATAAGCTAAAGACCAGCAAAAGCTGTGTCTGGTGCGTAGGCTGGCTCTTGCTCGTTCCTGCTGTGGCTTTTCCTAGAAGTCAGCCACCTCAGGACTGCCTGACTTGTGAGCCTGAACAAAATCCTCGCAGCTCCTTGTTAACACTTGCTAGGGAGAAAAACAAGCTATTCGCACAGGTGAGATTCAAAGAGAAACTGAAATCACTCATCTGACAGCAAAAAACAAAACAGACTAAACACAGCTGACTTCAAAATGGAGACTGGGAGTTGTAGGGAGTTGTGCAACTTTGTGCGTTCAGTGAAATATTGATGTTTTCTTCTTAAGCCTTCTAAGTATTGATGTGCCAGATATCTGATTTAAGTAGAGAGAGTGCGAGTCACCAACACCTAAAAAAAAAGGAGGGAAGGTAATTAATTGAGCCTTTGATGCACAGCAGAACAGGGAGCCTGTGAGCAGTGAAAGACATGGCTGAAAATGGACTGGGATTTCATCAAGAAGGACAAGTATTGCAACTCATCCTCGACAGCCTTGCCAAGGGCACAGGCTGAAATTCACAGTCTGAAACATAGTGCAGCATCTGCATTAGCCTGGCATGCTACAACATCCTTTAAGATGAGGCTTCTTTGGAGGGAGATATGAATCACAACTCTTGTGCACCCAGAGCTGAATGTTTTCTGTTACATAGCAGATCTATGAAGCCACAGGGGAGCATCCTTTACCTATTATTTGTTGTTGTCATTTCAATCCAGGTGTTTTTCATCTGATGAAAGCTAAAAGAGAAAATGATTGTTCTAATTAATAATGTCTACCTCCTCCTGTAGCATTTTTCACCCACCAAAGGTCTCAAAGTGCTACTCCCATTTAATAGACACTAGAGGTAAGGGTGAAGGAGATCAAATGAAATGTCTTGGCAACAGAACAAAACCAAGTCTTGCATCACAGGTCTAGTAAAAGGGACAAGGGCACCTATTAAGCCTCAATGAAAAGCAAAGCTTAGGATAATTTTCTGACATATTGGATCCTTCAATGAGGCGTTGCAAAACTAATGTGACCAATGTTCCATGCTAAAAAAATATGTTCTGGATTTTTCATCTGACAACAAAATTTAAGGATTTCTTAGAATATGGGAAACAAAATGAGGCAGTGGCTTTACAGGAATCATTCCTTTGCAAAAGGCAGCCTGTGTCAGAAGACTGGAAAATTGAAAGTGGCCCAAGGGAACACAAGAATGGATAAGACCTCCTACACTACCCAGTCAAAATAAAATCCATTAAAAGAAGCATAAATACCAAACTGATCATTTACTGCAAAATTTCTTGTACTATTAGAAGTTCTGACACAGAGTGATACTATACTAGACACATCATTTGACTCTCACAGAGGTGTATTTGGCAGAATTTGACCATGAACCTAAAGAAAACTTACTGACAGAATCTGCAGCAAAACAGGTTAAAGGTGGAGTAAATCTGATTAAAACAACTCCTACCAATATCAGTGATTATTTCTTTCTTATGCTTTCTTCTGTCTCTTTTTTTTTTTTAAATTTTTTTTTTAGCTGGCTTGACTGCTCTTTTTGTTCCCTGCCTCAAGGAGCATCAGTTTGAATATCCAGTAGTTTCTAAAGTGTTAAAAAAATTGGTGGTATTAAAGTGGTATTAAAGGATGCACTGCACACCCACTCTTGAAGCTGCTTCACAGCAAAAAAGGTGCCCTGCAGATTTGATCTTTGATACTTGAGAGATTTAGAAAGTTTTTCACAGTCCTTAATAAATTGATGTCACAGGGAAAAAAAATGGTTGTGCAAAGCATGATCCACGCACAAGCACTTATATTTTGGTGGCATGAACTTGGAGTTCATATTTGGATAACATTCCTGTTTAAGGTAAAACTGAGCATTCAAAATCCTTACCTGGGCAGAATGCATATTGACTTCAGGTGGTACTTTTTCCCAAAGAATGGCTGTGTAAAGAAAGTCAAGACTAGTTGTTTGTCCCCTGCAGCAATGTTGTTCCTCTTGCTGAAGAGACTTACAGCACCTGTGGACAGGGATTTATTACTGCTGGTGAATACCAGCACTCAGATGATGGTCAGTCTCACCTTGACCTTTGGAAGGCTCCAAAGGTAATTAATGAATTCCTACTTTCCTTCATACCAGCTTTGGAGATAAGCAAATAAACAAACAAAATAAAACAAACAATAAAGCTCCAAAAGCTAGGGCACAGGCCACAAGCTTGGTTTCTGATCATTTGATCCATTTAAACCTATTTCTTCAGTACCTCCTGAAAGGCAAAGCCTAGCACAGTCTGCCCATCTGTTAGCAAACCTATAGTTCAGGAGTATGGGGCTTTGAGCAAAATTTTCTAACATAAACCCACCATGGGGATTTGAGGAGGAAGGAACAGCCAATAACTCACCAATAACAGTGCTGTTGTCACTCTCCCACATCACCTCCAGCTTTTCTTCTCACTGGTGGAACA
Source organism: Calyptomena viridis (assembly GCA_013390005.1). Lineage (NCBI taxonomy): Eukaryota > Metazoa > Chordata > Aves > Passeriformes > Eurylaimidae > Calyptomena > Calyptomena viridis. Next base: position 65,898 of record WEIV01021677.1, on the reverse strand, counting down.
TGGCAGCAGAAGATCCTTAGCCCAAACCAAATGAAAGCCCCTTGCTGTACCACCATCGCAATGAGCCTGGGGTTGAAACTGTCCTCAAAAGAGGCAGCAGTCAGCTGGAAGCACATTTGCCAACAGTGTCATTGATCATCAGCTGCCTGTAGCCTAAAGGAACACTTTCAGACGGCTAAAATTGTATCTGATTTTGTAACAGACTCCTCTGCAGTCCCCAACACTTTGCCTGCCCCCAACGCAACCCACCCCCCGCAAAAAAACCCAAAAAAAACCCAAACCAAAAAAACCCACCCAAACCCACTCGTGATGAAAAATGAAGTGGCTCAGAAAAATAACCTGATTTGCCACCTCCTCCTGAGAATCCTGCTAGCCAACTCCTGCACTAATCTCACTCTGCAGCATCCTGTAAGCAGGATCTGCAGCTAAGGTGGAGGAGAGGGAAAAGTGGGAGGAGGGAGGGGGAAAGTCACAGAGGCTGCATACCTAGAAAGACAGGACTATTCCTGCTGCCCACCCTGGAGGTACTTCCTGTGCATCAGGCAGGAGTAACAGAGGCAGAATTTGGCTTTCTGTATTTAACAAGCTCGATTTCTCTTAATTGGGGCCCTCAGGCACTGCTGTAGTGCAGCTTATGGTACCAATCATTAATGAATCAGCCCTGATGAATAGGAAGGCTGAAATGGCCTCTCTCTCCTCAGGTTGTCAGCCCTTCGCAGAATCTACTGGGTTTCACTGGACAGGACACCAACGGCACAGATTTAAAAAGGGCCCTGGAGAGGAAGAGGGCTGGAAAAGTCACCAATCCTTTTATACCTAGACTGTGCAAATGAGCCAGGGACTCTGGCTGCTGCTTCTGAGACGTAGACATACTCACCAGAAAGTCCTTTGAGAAATGGGTACTGCACCTTATTTTTATCCCATATCTCCCTGCTTCCTCTGTAAGGAAGGAACCAGTGCTCAAGCTTTTCCTCCCAGCACAAGCCCGCTCCATCTCTCTGTTACAGCCTTTGAACAGATGGGAAAGGGCCTTTTTTTTTCTTTCCTTTAAAGCAAAAAAACACTGACCACCACCACCTCAGCCCAGTGCTGGCACGGTCTCGCCGTGTCGGAGGGGCAGCCCAGGCGGGAGTAAAGCTCCCTCCAGGGCTCAGCCAGGCTGGTGAAAGGGGGAGGCAGGAGGAGAGCAGCCGCCTGCCAAGCACGGGTGCATCCAGTGCTGCCGTGGAAGAAGGAGCCAGCTCTCCGCGGCCCTCCGGGGACTGCGGGGCTGCGGTTGCTCAGTCGGAGCTGGGGACAAGAATTAGGGCAGGCAGAACCGCAATGGCTGCAACGCTGCCCGATTATCCAGCCAGCTAGAAATGCACTGGCTTATCTTTTGTTTCGACTGTGGGTTTTTACCTTGTTGATCTGCATTTATGCTTTTTTTTTTTCCTTCGTGCTTGTGTGCCTTTTTTTTTTTTTTTTTTTTTTTTTTTTAAGCAGAGAATAATTTTACTGTGGTCACTGTCAACATTTAAACGATTTTCTGTTGCACTTTCCCCCCTCTCCAGTTTACCAGCTCACGTTTGCGCAGGAGTTAAGAAGGGATGTTCAGAGACTTGAACGTCTTCCAGCTCTTGCTACAGCAGCTGCTGCCTGGGGCAGTGGGACCAGCCTGGCAAGCGACACCCCAGCCTTCCCCCGCAGCCTTACAAACCCTACAGGTGCAAGGCGGCAGGAGGCAAACCCAGCACACTCAGTCCCTTTCTGGGACTTGGCAAAGGGCTCATGTTTCCTTGGCCACACAACAAGGCAGGGCAGAGCAACCACCCTTGGGGGAGAAAAAAAAATATAAAATTGAGCGTTGCACTTAGGCTTCAGAATTCACCCCAGAAAGAGGCAGAAAAGGGAACAACCATGCCTCGTGCATTGAAGGGCTCTCGTAAAACTAACGGGGGAATGCTGAGGGGGTGTTTGGTGATTGCTAGTATTCCCCGAAAGAACCACCGAGCTGCCGGCGTAGAGAGCCTCGCTTGCCGGTTGCCCAGAGGGAGCTGAGCCTGCGGGACTGGGGTTTGCTGCCGTCCCTGCCACCTGTGCGGGAGACATTGGGGTGTAATGCAGGTTTTTGAGCAGCAAATGCCTCCTTGTGCCCCGGCTAACCAGGAGGCCCGGTGACCGGCCTGCGCCCCGGGCTTGAGCACCTGAAAATTAGAAGCCCCAGCAATCCAGGGGGAGAAAAGAGAGGAGGGAAGGGGCCCGGGCACCACCACCGGGCTCCCTCTCAACCCGCTGGGCTGATTTTCCCCCGCTTGCCACCGTTTATTATCCTCCTCAATGGAGGGCTAATTGGGGGATGTGCTAATTACTTAGAGATTATCCGTTAGTAATTGAACCTCACGCCAAGATAACTCGACTCCACTAATGAGCTGGAAATGCGGCGTTTCAGCTTTCTTCTGAAGGGTGAGGGAAAGTTGGGAGGCTCCCTTTCGCTGTCCCCCGACGGACGGGCATCGTCCAGTGGTCGGGAAGGCGGGGGCGAGAACACACCCGACACCGAGCCTGAAAATGCCGGCAGCGGGCGGGTGTGACGCCCGGGCACCCCAAGGCGGAGCGGAGTATAGCGGCTGCCCGGGGGCTCCCCGAGGCCCAGCTGGAGTAGACAGCAGGCTGCGGAGCCCCTCGTACCCCAGCACGGGCTCTCTCTTCCGTCTCTCCTCAGCACCTGGCATTTCGTGCTACGGGAAACCATAACAGCAGCGCCTGACCTCATGAATACAGAGATGTGCACAGAAAAATCAATTTAGGTCTAGATCCTCTGTGAGGAGGGAAAATAACCCGAACCATTTAAACAAAGCTCTGCTCTCCAGGGTTTTCCTTTTTCTTTGGTGGTGGTGGGGACTGAGTCCAGAGGGAGGCCAAAGGAAAACGAAATTCAAGCAGACCTGTGTCTGACAAGGCGAGGCTGAGCTCTGCAAAGCTCCCCCAACACAGGCATAATGTATTTTATCATTAAAAAATCAACATTGCTTCCAGTGGTAAAGGCGCCTGGCCCCAGTTCCTGAGCACATTCGTTGCTGGGATTCAATCCGTTTGGGAAATGCAGATTGGCTTGCGACCCACTGTTTGATTTATGAACTGTTACATTTGCTATTGCTTACACATTACATTGCGGACCTCGGGAAGGGAGAGGAGCAGGGAGACGGGGCAAAGGAGAGATCCTGCCACTCTACACATTGGCAAAGGGGACTTATTGCACAGGCAACGGCTCCCCACCGGAATAAATCACCTGGCACAAATTCGTGGCCCCTACCTCCCCATCACCCACTCATGCACCCACGTACTCTTGGTCGCCAGCTGGGCTCTCACTTATAAGTAAAAAGGACGTGTTTACTCTATAATGTGTATTTCTTTATGAAGGCATCAGGCGCCTATAAATAGTCGAGGTTAGAGCAGCTTCCGCTGCGAAATCAATACCCTTCCCCTTGCCCCTTCCTTCCCCGTCCCCCCCTTCCCCTTGCTCCTTCGGCTAAGCTGTCTTATTAATTATGAAAGGGCTCCTCTGCGCCTCGGCTTCAGCTCCGCAGCCTCCTCCTTAATGGTGGTTGCTGCTTTCCCCTATCGGGGCTCCGCACCGCTCCGCACCCGCGGGAGAGCCGCGCCGCCCGCCCCCGCCTCTGCGTGGGGCTCCCTTCGCCAATCCCTGGCGGCTGGGAAACAGGGGTGCTGCGGTTCGCGGCTTCGGGAGGAGGAGGAGAGTGGGAGGATTTATAGCATATTTTTAAGAAAGAAATTAAGGAGGAAAGGAAAAAAAAAAAAAAGGAAGACAAAAATAAGAAAGGCTCCGACTAAGCGATTCAGCCACCCTGTCCTTGCTTGAACTGAAATTGCCATATTCGTCAAGCGATGGGTTCAGGATTTAGACTTCCTTCTCTTGAAAGCCCTGTCCTTTCCAAGGCACTCTAGGCATATTTTATAAAAAGGACGACACCCTCATTTCAAACAATAATTTTTATTTTATACTTCTGTCTATACTTTGTAGCAAATCTTTTTTTGTTATTTTTTTTTGCTGAATTGACTTTATAATAAACTTTTGTTTAAATTACATTTTTCTTCTCTTTTAAAATCAAGGCTCTTTTTTTTTTTTTCCAAAATCATTTTGCTGTTGTTTATTTCTTTAGGTTTACATTTAAGCCCCCTTTTTGTGATCTCTACGGTTGGATATTCACGTATTTTACTGTTATGTGTAACATCTAAAACAAAGAGGAGGAAAAAATTAAAGGCAGTGAATTCCGAAAGATGCCTTCGAACAGCAAGTAAAGGTAAACTCTCAGAGATGTAGCAGCATTCCTTCACTCCTCCAGGCATTTAGACACATCTTTCTTTCACCTGCTAGCTCCTTGCTTCCTTCCTTCCTTCCTTGCTTCCTTCCTTGCTTCCTTCCTTCCTTCCATCCTTCCTTCCTTCCTTCACTGTTCGTTTCCCTCTCTTTCTCTCCCTCTCTCGCTCTCTTTTCCCCTTGAGGAAAAATGTTCTTTTTTATTTATTTTTTAAATTTTTTTGCAGTGGAATGACCAAAAAAACAAGCGACTGTGGAGGAAAGATGAGAAGTTGTGAATTATTCACCATATGCTTCACACGTGGACATCTACCTTGGATTTCTCGCCAGTGCCTTTTTCTGTCTGCGGTTTTTGTTCTCGCCTCGCACACTGCCACATTTTTAGCGGAGCCCGTGGCTCGCCGGGAGGTACCCGGCCGGTTACAGCCTTAGCAGTAGGTGGCCCAGAGCCGTTCCTGAGATTGCTTTTGCGCAACGAGGGCTCGAGTTTGTTTCTTTATTTTTTTTTTCTATTTTTGATTCGAAGCGATAGTAAAGCTGAGGTCCGATTTGGGCTGCGCGCCGCTGCCTGTTTGGTAACATTTGGCAAATAAAACACAAAAAAAATAAAGAGAGAACGCTTCCACAGTCCTACATGGGTGTTTCACCATCATCAGCCACCACCACCACCATCATCATCATCATCAACCACAGAAAAGCACAACGTCCCCAAAGCAACGGATGGACACTTCCTCTATAGATCCAGCACATGGAGAGGGTGTGGGTGTGAGTGTGCTCGCCCCCCTAGAAAGGCAGCCAGGTCACTAGGGCGGCCCACAGAGCCGCCAGGAGCAGGGGCAAGGCCGGCGGGAGGAGGGACGGTGCCGCGCCGCTGCCGCCTCCGCACAGTTCAAATAAGCTGCCTTGGAAATCGAGGTTTTTGGATTCCCTTCTCAATTTCTCCCAGAGGTCTGTCGCTCCTTCCTGGCAATCGGTGAGCGCTGTGAGGGTGCAGGCGTGGAAATCGTCCCAGTACCTGCAGGAGGGGAGAGCAGCCGGCATCAGAACAGGCACGCACCCACCTTCCCGGGGAGCGGTCCGCCCCCTCGGCCCGCCGCCCCCCACCTCCCGGCGGGGCTGAACGGGGCATGCCTTGAAGGGAGGCTGGCGCCCGGCGGGGAGGAGCCGCTGGCTGCGGTTTCGGGCGTCCCCCACTTCCCAATCCACCGGGCGGGGTGGTGCAAAAATTGCTTCTCTGGGTCCCTGGTGGAGAGGTCTTTGCCTGACGCAGGGAGAGGACATGCACCTCTCGGCTGGCAGAAGCCAGCTTAGGAGCCCACGGGCTCGTCCCGAGGGTTTTTCGTTATCGATGGGAGTGGGCAGATGGGGGTGGGAAAGGCACCGCTTTTGCCAGGCGGGAGGCGGTATCCTGGAGGGTCCCGGTGCGACGTTGGAAACCTTCCAGAGGGATCCCCCGGGGCGGAAGTGGGCCCTTACTGCAGGGGCAGGAAAGGAGGAGGAAAATGAGAAGCAAAAGAAATAGGAGAAGGAGGAAGGAGCATCTTTCCCTCTTGGTACCTCCTGGGCGTCTCGCACCGACCCCCAGTGGGGCGGCGGAAGGGACTCCTCATCCATGGCCAGGGGTCTATAGGCAGCAAAGGGATTCTCCTTCCCAGGATAATTTCCAGCTGTTCACACACGTTTTTTTGCAATTCCTTTCTTCACGGGAATTGGATTGGCGTTTGTCGCCGGGGCAGGACCCATCCTATGACCCCACCTGGGGAAGAGGCGGGGAGGACCTCTCCTTTCTGCGTCTGTATTATGGAAAATCATCTTGAGTCTGCCCTCTGCCTCCTATTTCCGCCATGCCTCGAGGCAGACGTCTGCAAATCTGGATCTCGATTTTCTTTCTTTTCCTTCCCCCCGCATCCAAAGTAGTCCTACAGCCTCTAATTTATGAGCACTCTAAGCTGGTTGTAGACTCCCAATGTTTGCTACATTTGTAATAAATAATGAGATACTGAGAAGCCAGAGTCTGAGAGTGTGCCTCTCCTGCAGTATTTCTGCTGTAATTGCATCTCCCAAAGGAAAATTAAATCTTTCACCATCTTCTTTCAATATACATCCCAGTACAGGGTGAAGGCAATCAGGTGCCGGGAGGTGGTCGGGAAAAGGGTCTTTCTTAGAAAGTTGGTACTTTTTACAGGTCAGGACCACCTCTATTCTGGCACTCTAGAGAAACAGGACATTGTAATAGGACGCTGCTGCCCCCGAGCATTTATTTCTGATGCAGGACACAAGGTAAACTGAAGCCGAGTATTTACAGTGAGGTGTCAGCCTTAGTAGGTGCTTGACTCAGAAATCTCTAGATAGGAAGAGAGAAGTGTTACAGAGTGTCTTCTCACTTCTCTTTCCCTTTTCCTTTCTTCTCCTTTCCTTTCCATTCTTGTGGAGAAAAATCAGAAAAAACTATTCTAAGCATATTTATCTCTAAGATTATCTCATTCCCAAATATTTTTAGGGGTTTTTATTTGTTTGAGGGGTTTTTGTTGTTGGGATGTTTGTTTGTTTGGGCGTTTTGTTTTTTGGGGGGTTTTTTTGGTTGGTTGGTAAGATTTTTTTCGACGGAGGGAGTTTGTGCTGGAAAGAGCAGAGGGGAGGTGGGAGAATACCCTGTGCTGCTGCCTTTTTTTTTTTTTTTT